>CM052098.1:19986480-20028780 GCA_028453745.1 Agapostemon virescens
TTTTTGTAAAATAACGGACGGAACTTTCCGATTTACCTAATATTAATACATGTGTTGTTTAAATGAAGAATACATAAGAATATATAGTAAATTTCAATTTAATATCTATTTTAAATTCAGTTACAAAATATATTTAAAATAGCTGCATATTAAGAATGTTAAAAAATTGTAAGGCTTGAAATAAGAATTATGTGTTTGTATTTACGTTCAATGAATAATCTTGTTTCTATAAATTAAAAGTATTGTAACTAAATTTATTAACATAGTATTGATAAGGATTAGTATAGGTATACACATCTAACATAACAACATTCATCAGTCAACAACTCGTCAGTCATTTGTATCGGATTCGATATTTGATCGTGCTCGTGGATCTAGTTCGAACATGTTTCGTTCTTCTTCGTAGAGGGCGTAAGAAATCGAGTGGTGTTTAGCGATGTCGGTATTTCAGGTCATGGGACACAAAACATCATATGGTAATTAGTCCAATCCTATACCTCGTCTGTGTATGGATCACCTACTTCACTTACACAGTGGTTTGTAGCCGGTCACGTCGTAGTCAGATCAGTGTCACGTCACTCGTATATCTCATCAATGGTTGAAATGTCATTTCGTAAGATTTCCAAATCCACTCTGTTCAAATTTGAAACAATATATACTTCACAATTACAAATACTTACATTACAGTGTAAATTTTATCAGATCACTACAGAATTACAAAAATATCATTTTAAGTAGTAAAAAATGAAATCGACTTTTTCGATCTTTTTCCGTGTTTTATTGATTTTTAGTAAATTAAAAAAATTTTAGATAGATATATTTAAATATGTTAGGAAAATAAATATATTAAGTTTTGTTGAATAAAATTTCAATTTAACAGATTTTTTATAATGAAATGGAAACGTGCAATTGCTTTTTACGTATTTATAGTTAATGCAAAAAGATAATCGAAAGACGATTAAATTCTTATAGTGCCCTCAAGTTGATACAAAACATGTCTACAGTCTTGCTTTATTGCGCGTGAAAAGACGTTATTGATAACAGAATCGCGGGGCGCATGTAACTCGATGAGAACGTTGGAATTATCGCAGGCCTGTATTTCATGTGTAATAACGTGTTTTCATTGTGACACTTAAAAATCACGACTAGATTTTTCGGGACAGTTGAAATTCTCACGTGAAAATGTCGGTCGTTCTCGTCTCCCTTTCGCTATTAGAAAACATTTCTAAACCGATGTACATAACACTTGTAAAAACTCGTAGTACCTGGTGTTCGTCAATTTTATTATGAAACCAATCATGCAAGACTGCACGAGCTTTTGTGGTTGCACTGGAGATTTTTTGCGCCGCCGGTTCGTCAACATGGAGAACACGATACATTTGAATAAACCAGAGTTGTGAGTATCAAATTTTCTATCTTGATCATTCGATTCATTCAATACCACTACGGGAATTCACTAACCGGGGCGTTGCGTTAAGAGATCAGAAAATTACTACTTTCGAAACAACAAATAAGGAATGTTGTAACATTGTTGTGAACCTATTTTCAGTACCCGGTAGGAAGATGGACGAACCGTATTCGTATAGTATTTTATTTTATGTATACTAACTAGTAACATAGATATTTCTTTCTTTTTTATGAAACAGTAACAAACGGACAGTCGATTTATGACAAAAATTCGTAGGCCAAATGGAGGACTCTAAAGACATTTAATGAATTTAAAAATATCGTTGTCATATCTTCATCTTATCGAATTTATTAAATCAAAAAATAAATGTCCATATAGCTTCTGCACCATGCTATTAATACACACTATTTTTATTTTACATAAAAATCCACAATCTAATTATTGTAAGTGTGAAAAGAGTATTTTTAATAGAAGATATAATATTTATTGTGATTTTAATTTTAATCATTCTTTAAAATGTTCGCATAAGGATCGGTGGTTTAATAACAACGAAATCGCAACGTTTATTTTTATATCCTTTTAATGTTACAATTTAATATGATTATAGTTCAGCAAAATTATTATTGCATTTTATTAAACTTCTATTCAAACTTCATACCATTTTTATTGTAATATGTGCTTCATTAAAGAAGTACATCCGAAAATTTATGATGGAATTATTTTTATAATTTTAGTAATTGCAAAAGAAATAATTAGGAACCAGTAATTCTGCTTGATTCGGTAGTGCTAGTAAGAAAATACTTAATCCATTTGTTTATTACTCAAATTCAGAAACCAACTTGAAGTGTTTAATTAAAGTAAATACTGCAAATAAAATATTGTTCATTGAAAAAATGAAAAAAATTTTTCGCGCTTGACCTCTGTTCACTATCGATAGTAGAAGCATGATATTTATTAAAGAGTACCTAATTTTTTCAATTGATGCTGTTTGTGACATACGATTCGGAAAGATTTTATTATCAACAAACGAGAGGTATAATTAAAGAAAATTGTAGATGTAAACATTTCGTTTCGGAAGATATTAGTACTTGAAACTCACAACCACTTATTTATTTATTACCATCATCTGCAAGGACTGTTTCATGCATATTAGAGACATTCATAGATTAGTAAATTCAATAGAAACTTATGTTTACAAATGCAAAATGCTCTTCCAAAATTATAGGTCAGTATTAAAATTACAAATGTTTTTAAAAAATAGTTTCTTTGTTACCGACAGGATACATTTGTAAGTAAGAGCGAACAAGAAATAACTGTTTTACAAGAAATAATTTATAATAAATATATTACGGATTTTATGCATTTACAACAAAACTGAGTGGATTTAATACAAAACAGTAGAAATATTTAAAGAGTTTAAAAATAATGTTGAATTAATTCACCTAAAAATGATTAAAAAGAGAAATAAATGCCTATCTATTCAATTAGATTGAAATGATTGTAAACAATTTTTCTTTTATATAAATATCTGCAATCGATATTTATGTAATCCTCTGATGAAGGATCTTTTTTTAAATATAATTTTAAAGGTACTTCTTGTAAATATGTTAGTATTTTTGTTATTTCTAATACATTAGCTATTTATTTAGAGAAATTGTCAAAATTATATATGCCTTTTAAAAACGAATATTTTTTTAAACTTGCATTAAATGATTCGAATTTTTTTTTTTAATATTACAAGGATTCGTTTACTATATAATACATAAGCAATTGTTTTTTAAGTTTTATTATTTGGAGTTGCGAAGAAAAGCGTAAGCACAACTTTTAACTTTTTTTTATGTGTGCCTGTAATGAAAATTTAAGAGGTGTATGTCGTTTATATGTCGATCGATAGTTGCCAAGTTTGTTACTTCACTGATATATCAGCGTAGTCTACAGATAAGATACAGACCAAAAGAGAAAAATATAATCTCAATATAGGTAACAGGATTGAGAAAATAATTGATAGCATAACTACTAACTTTAAAATTTTCGTTCTAATGGACAAATTGCTTTGATGTTATCTGATTTTGTAGTTGAGATTTAGAAATTAGATTATTATTGTTCAGTTAGTTTCGATATTATGTATCAGTTTTTTAAGATACAGTTAGTATAAAACCATTATACAATCATCGAATCTTGAAAAAAAACAAATGAAAATTACGTGAATTCACAAAATGATTAATTAGACTTACATAATGTTTAATTGGAATTTACATGAATAAATATGCTGCATTTCACATTATCTCATGTGTAAGATGAAAAGGCAAATTGTCCATGTGACCAAAATTACTTTTTATACTTCTTAAGTAATTTTTCAAGTGTCGTCACATTACATGGCATTCATTCTTCGACTATTATTAAAGTTGGAGTATAAACATAGCACATTTTATAAATACATTAATTTCTTAAAAATAGAGTTATTCGAAAAACTGCAATAGTTGGGGTACATTTTCATCTCACAAGATGAAACGCGAACCTATTAAAAATTATAGATAGCGTAATGTCATTTTAATTCACATTATAATTATTAATGATAAATATAAAAATACTTTGGAACAATATAATGGAAGTCCATGAAACACGCTTGACATTGTTCGAAACATAAAATGAATAATCATCTAATTCCTCTATATAAGATTAATCTACATAATTCCTTTAAACGAATGAAATAGATTGCAAGGTAATTTTCTGTAAAATACGATGTTCTGGCTCAAGGGATCATTGAGTGTTCCATAGTTCTATTCTTTGCCTAGTAGAATCCTGCAATTGTGTAAAGTAATTTAACAGATTTGGCATTATCTAATAAAACATACGAATAGCACTTTAATATCACTTTCTTTAAGATATATAAATAACTATTAATTTTAATAAAAAGCTGCACATGTTATCTCATTATAACATTGCATACTTCAATGATGGTTTTCTTTCTTACATTGTTTATGTAAAAATAATCAACAGTTCACATACGATTTGCAAAATGCTTTCGACGTCTTAAATGACGTCGAATCAGTTTATTTTATGTTGTCTGAGATTTCAATTATAACACAAATGAAACATTTTGTTTGTACTACAGATGTATTTTCTATATGCACGTAATGTTTCGTCATTAGACTGTGAATTTTTATACAAAATAAAAGTTGTTTGCTTTAACTCTTTAAGGCACAGTTGTATTAAAAGTGTCCCACCTTTTTAATGCGTAAATATGCATGGTCTGATATTTTTTTGACCTAAAAAAGCAACATAGCCAATTTGGTTTTCTACAATTCCGTGTCTCAAAGGGTTAACGCGTGAAATAGCTGCCGAACAAAAATTTCTGTTTTTCTTCAATAATTTCAGTTTGGTATTAGCATCCTTGTGATTTGGCATTGGGTCTTGGCATTCTTAAATTCATTCTATCTTTTCACCGTTTCAAGTTACACTCACTCGTTATTGTCATTAATGCACCAAATCCTCAATTTATTCGCCATTTTATGAAACTCCAGGTTCGCTGACTTAACTTTCTAGATCGATTCGTCTTAATACTAGAACTATTGGACCAGTCAAAATGACTGGTTCGTAATTATTTCTTTCACAATTCCAGAAATTATAAAAGTATCTTCATTGGAAAGCTTCGAATGAATTTCTTCATTGAAGCAGACATTGTAATAAAAATGGGACAAGGTCTGAATAGATGCAGTCTTGTCATTATTACCAGACAATATATGTACATCAGTCGCGTCTATTACTCAGTAGTTTTAGTGTTAAAGCCATCAACCTTTCTTTCAACAAATGTTAAATGTCTAATAGAGTCAACGATTCGGTACAGTTTGTGGCTTGTGAAACTAGAATACGATGTACTATGTTGCAGTTATCAGAAAACGGTACGGTTCCGCGTTTCGATGTTGTTGTTCCTCCGATAATGAAAATGATAATATCGGGTTATCGAGTACTGCCTACTTTTAAGATAATTACAATGGACAAAGATATAGGCTAAGCAACTTGAAGACAGACGTTTCTGTGCTGTTCAGCCATGTATGTACATTCCGCTTCCATAATTTACCGTGGGAATTGTTGAAAGAAGATTGAAAGTTCATCGGTTTGCTACGCATTAAGGTCAGTGACATGTCGCATTTCATTTCGATGAAATTAGTCGCTCGTATCGGTTCACGAATAAGAAATCTATTTAGGATAATGATCGCACGATTGCGCATAATTAGCATAAAAACGTCGTTTTTCGAAAAACAATAACTGATTCAACTAATTAATTTAATTGATAAGATAACGGAATGGTTATGGCGTTGAAAATTTCGGTCTAGCCTTGTTGACTGTGTTAAAGTGACTGGTAGGAGCGTTGTACACTCCCGAACAAAATGATAGACCGACGATTTGATGAAAATTGGAATCGGTAAAAAGATTAAAAGAAATCAAGTCTACCAATGTATAAATTCCACACTTCTGCACGTGTGAAAAGAAGAAAGACATTCTTACATGGCTTTCCTTTCTTGCAATTGGAGCAAACAATTTTTATTTTGCATCACTTCCGCAGTCTTTTGCTATATTTAACTTCGCCAAGGAACTTGGTAAATAAGATTTACTTTGCTACGTTTTCAAGCCAGCAGAAGAAAATTAGAAATCTTGAAGGTGAACTGATATCACACTCGAACTTCGTGATGATATTCTTAATTAATTTGTAAGTGGTCACGCTATGATCGGTTAGGTCTATGTTTTACAATTACAGTTACGTCCAGCTGACTTAAGCCAAGTCAGCATGGTTAGTGATAAAAAGTCAAGCAAAACGAAAATTGTAAAAATGATTGATTTACGAAATTTAACATATTGAATGTTTCTAAAAGTTGGTAAAATATTCTGACGGTTATAGGAGGAAAGAAGTTGTGGTAGACCGTCAATATTATCAATCAGGGAAAGTGAACCATTATGTCTGTTGCTTTAAATTCTACGTTGTATAATACTAAATTGTTCAAGAAGCAAGCATCGTTCCAAATAAAGTAGTAGCTGTGTTCTTCAAACCTGTAAGTTTATTCAACGATTAAAAATAAGGGAAAAATCTTGGATAACGAAACAAAATAAAAATCAAAGATTAATATTTGCAGAAGAGCGTATTCACTGCAAGACGAAATGATAGCATTTTTGTCTATTAATAAAAAGAAATTCAACGTGAACGGTTCGGATGGATTTTCATTCTACTAATAACGTGTCAAAATACGGTGAAAAATGGATTAGTCTGAAATTATATGCATATACTGTATTATACATGCATAAGAAATTATTAACGACAATTCTATCTTCTAACATGATAAGTTGCCATTTACACTGCTATTGTATTGACGTATAATTTTTTTAAGAACAAAACATTAGATTTTCACATATCAGATCGAATTGTATATACTAATGAAAAGGCAAGTATTTATAGTAGAATGCTAGTTGTTGATATAAAAAGCAATTAAACACTGTACATATAAGTTTTTACTTAAACAAACGCTAGAAGTAGTGGCAAGTAAATGCAGATATTCGTGTTATTAATTACCTGGTAAGTAGTATATAATTTGCTTGTGTGTGAAGATATACGCATAAACATAATATATTTGCCATAATTTCTTTGTCAGACGATTTGTTTTGAAATTCAGCGAGGTGAATTTAATTTATAATACTAATAGGTTCCGTCCTGCGGTGTGGGAACAATTGATCTATAGATTTTAAACAATAAAGTCGTATTCAAAACTTTGCACAGTAAGGTCATTTTGATCGTTCGAATAACTACAGCATAACTGCCACAGTATTATCTCCACTACTGCCAAGTATTCCTCTCGAGGACCGTAAATGTCGATGTGTGTCTGTACTCGATAAGTACAACGTTTCGCACTTGAGATGGTAACACTTTATACAGACGATTTTACTGTACATTTACGTCAAAAATGAGTAGACCAAATGCAAAACAGTAAAATCATTCGGGAAATTTAAAAATATTGTTGTGTTGTTTTCAACTTTATAAAATTATTAGGAAACAGAAATTTCTACGCAGCTTGCAATTAATCCATACTATTTTTATTTTGCACAAAGCTCTGCAGTCTAAATATGGTACTGTATATATCATTCAGAAATTCTACACAGGCTTCGAGAAATTAAGCCTAAGTGCACTATCGGGCCCGATGTGGCCTCGCTCGGACGTATACTACTAATTATTTAAAGCGGAACTATTCGTAGTGTAACTATTTGTGGATATAGATGAAAGTTTGCTATCTTACTAAGGTTTTATTTACAATTTCGATAAACATAAATATTACATATAAAATAACATTGAATATCATTCAATAGAGTCACTATAATGTTAAAGTACATTTTGCAGGTTCGCTTAAGGATTAAAGATGGCACATGCGTGCTATCATTTTGTCCAGGAGTGTATTTCAACGAAGTCGTATGAAGACGACAAATAATGATCGGAGACGCGGACATTTCAGAGTTCAAAAGCTATTACGGCGCCCGGATGTTCGTAACTAACTCACTGATGGCCCCCACATCTAGTACACGTATCCATAGTACACAGAGCTGTTAAGGTGCATACGCAATTGTATTAGAGTGCAATAGAAGTGTATAATTATTTAGATATTAGATACGAAAAAGGCGAATTTACAATTCCCCAAATTCACAGGCTGCAGCAAGGTATTATAGCACAAGAAGCTATCGCCATTCGTTAACTAATAATTTGAACGTTTGCTCGAGTTTGCGGGCTGGAATTGTTTTTGTCCTCATCATGCATATTACAATTAGCACTCGTTTTTGTATTATCTACAAAAACGTAGTATTATCATTACGCTCTAGATTTTATTCGTTCATGGCAAAAGTCGGTAGGTGGAACATAAACGAAGAAACTTCAAGTGAATTTAATTATCATTGGTACATTATTTATAATCCGTTAAAATTATTAAGACATTAAACCAATTTTTATTTAACTACTATTTCTTGTAAACGATGCATTACATTTGTATTTTGCATAATCTACAGTCTGATCATTATTTATAGTTTAAACTATTATTTTTCTAGATCCCCGCTTTTACATATTAATTGACCCTTTCAATAATATTAGGATTAGATTTTTATTTGGTTGATTAGACATAGTGTAGTACATACATGTCTAATATGAAATCTTTATAAGTTATGTCTACAGTGGGGAACAAGAGTATTCGTACACTCTTCAAACCTAAATAACTTTTTTAAGATTGAACCAAACGTCTTGACTTTTTTTGAGCAATTAGTTGCATTGATTTAATAAATGATATACAAAATTAATTTTGTAAATATTGGAATTGATGTGAATTACATGGCTAATAAAAAAGGAACTTTTTAAATATTTTTTATTTGAGCCGCGCACAAAAAGTTTTAAGGACGCATCTGGTGGATCTATGATAGTTATATGCATGCAGAAAAATTCATTAAAATCGATCGACGTACACACGAGCTACGTGCCATCGAAAATGGTGAAAATCGGAATTTTTCACGATTCTTGATCAGTTTCTGTTTAAACTACAGAAATTCTTACATCTTCCTACGCGTGCCATTTTTTCCCGCGTTAATCGATTTCGGTGAGATTTTCAGCATATGTATAACTAACATAGTTCTGAAAAACATATATTTTAAATTTTCATTACGAGTTGAAATAAAAATATTTTAAAAAATGTCTTTTCTTCTTTCCCACGTAGTTTCTACCAGTTAAAATTATTTCAAAATTTTTTTGCATATCATTTAGTAAATCAATGCTGCTAGTTGCTCCAAAAAAGTCAAGTCGTTTGGTTCAATTTTGAAAAAGTTATTTATGTTTGAAGAGTGTCCGAATACTTTCGTGCGCCACTGTATATAGCGATACAAGATAATTCAATTTTTTCGTTTAAGAGATCAATTATTTTCAATGTGATGAATTTAGAATATTTAAAATTGTTCACAAAATTTAGGCATTTCTTGGAAGAATAGTATGATAACCGTAACAACTGATATACTAAATATATACTGCATTGTATTCGTAATGAAGTTACGTACGTTTATGAAAACTCGCGAATTCAAAGTATAATTCAGAAATTTTTTAAATAAGTGTAAATTTCACTCCTCTGTCGCGAATTTATGAATTTAATATATATTGCATATATTGTTATTAAAGATTTGCAATGATGTTGTAAGACTATATAAATGCCTGTGATCTATTTATGCTTGTCCTTAAGTTTGATTTAACGATAACACTACTGAAACGAAAAGTAACGTTCGCTTTGCTATTATCTCTAAAGTGTGGATTCACCTTTAACTATGTTATTAAACGTGTAGCTTCTGAGGCTAACACGTTCAATTTAGATCAGGGATGAATGGCACATTTGATGGATAGTATGGACGCCTGTCGTATCTGACTACCTGTTACGTTAAAGAACTCATTATTTAATATCAATCGTCGGCGAATAGTTTTATTGAAATGGCAACTGTTTTTTCAATGGAATTTCGATTGTGCTTCATTGAAAACGCGTACCAGTATATTCGTTGGGCCAGAAATCTCGTTAATTTCTTCACGAGTATTCGTTTCGTACAGCTGATCGCTATTTGAACACGAAAACTGTAATTTCACGAAGAGATATAGTCATCATAGCGGAACAATTACTGGCACAGAGTAACGAAGGTCGTACGTAAACGAATGATTTGTCAATACTGATTACATCGGTACTCGTGGCATGGGAAAAATAGTTCCTCTCGTAGCAGTGAAAACACTTTTAATAAATTAAATTTTCTAATTGCTCGGTAAATAATAAATTGCCTGTTTCAGTTCAATCAGAAAATATATGCGATTTCATCGTTTTCATTTACAATATTATACCTGTATTGCTCAAACCGAGAAAACAAATTTTCAACTTTGATGAACTAGAAATGACAATATATAAAATAATTGTTTAATAAATAACGGCTATCAAAGAAAACTTTTACAATAGATAATTTTCAGGGTGATGACCTTGACGGCATGTTAAAAAATAGTCGAGCTCAGGGGAGGTATATTTTTTATATAAAGAGAAGCCATTTAACGTCGGTTATTAGAGTTTTCTTAAATATTTAATAATAAATAATAAAATAAAATAGTATAATAAAAATAATTAATAAAATTAATGAATCCCATCAAATAATGACACTACAAATAATAAAATGAGCATAGGCTTTAACAATTCTTCAAGACTAAACCAACTGTCATGTAAAAAGTGTTCGCACACCCTTTATAAAAAAATACCATTTCTTAAGTTTAACCAAACGGCCAGAGATGATTGAGACACCATAACGATTAATTTAATAGGTAGTACTGCGTAAATAATTTTTGTAAATATTCTTTCTTCTAAAAAAAGTAAAGGTCACGAGTTTTTAGATTTTTATCCGTCTCAATAATGAAAATTTTACAGATTTAAGCAAGTTATACACATGTAGAATATTTTCTCTAACTCGACCAAGAGTGCTATAAAATATAATTATAAGTATAAATAAATATAACTATAGTTGTAAATATAATAAAATACAATTTTAATTATATAATTGTATATAATTGTAATAATAATGTATACTGATAATGTATAATTATATAATTCTAATTATATCTCATAATATTAGTAAATACAAAGATTTTTACATTTCATAATGCCTATTGCTTTTTTATCAATTGATATCGATGAGATTTTGTACATGCATATAACTTATTTAGATTTACAAATGATATTTTTTAAATTTTCATTACAGGCTTGGATAAACACTTGAAAAACCACGGCTTGTACTTTTTCTTCGTGATTAAGACTAGCAAACTTTTTTTTTAACGTTTTAAAAAAAATCAAGCCATTCGATCGTTTTTACAGTTAAAACAGATATCTGTTTTCAAGGATGTACAAATACTGTTTAACCTAATCGTACATTTTGGGTTCTACGCATGTCTGATATAAATGAGCAGACAAAGAACAGAACTGTGAAGACATTACATGATTTTGAAAATATTGTTTTATTATCTGCAAATTATTAAAATTAATAAAAGAGGGAATACATGTTTATGTAACTTTTGTCTTTCATGATTAACTTAGAAAGTTTCATTTTACACAAATATTCGCAGTCTAATAGTTTGCCTGTAGAGTAATGATACAACAATTTTCGAGATGGCAACAGTGTAATCAGGACTTGTGTGCCTATTTTTGAAGATATTCGAATAATTAGATATACTTATAATAAATTTAACATGTTTTCAAGGTGTCTAACATTTAGCACTACTATATGTTTCTCTGAAATTGTATGTCAAAGATTAAGGAAGATCCGCCGATCGAAGTATTTAAATCTTGTAAGATCAAATAATCTACCGATGCTACAGTTAATAAATTTTAATACCAATTATGAATGTACATAAATTTTGAAAGGCAAAGTATTTTTGTTGCCAGAGGAAAGGTGATCTATTATATTCGTGTTTCTGATCAGTATCGCTATTTAGGCACACTATAGCTCAATTATTTAAGGTTTTTGACACATTTCTTCCGATTATTTCGTTTAACTAAAAATTCTAAAAGACGATTTTACATATTTTAAAAACCGCTTGCGTGTCCAGTACATGCAGAACTTCCCTAATTGCCGAAATCGGAGGTAAACAGCTTAGTCATTGAGTAAATTTTCTGCGATTTCAATGATAAATAATGGGTATATAAACAGAGTTTCATCTTTCAGATGTGAACTTTTTCAACGGCTCGAATTCTGACTCACCTACAGTAGCTCACAAAAGTATTCGGACACTTTTCAAATTTAAATAACTTTTGTAAGATTAAATATCTTTTATTCGAACTATTTTCTAAAAATATATATTTAATATATATTAATATATATATATAATTTAATATAATTATTTAATATATATTTTAATATATTTTCTGAAAATAAATATCTTTTATTTGAACTATTTTCTAAAAATTTTAAGGACACATTTTGTAGGTCTATGACAGTTATGCAAATGCAGAAAAATTCTTTGAAATCACCATCGAAAATGGAGAAAATTGCAAATTTTCACTATTTTTGGTCAGTTTCTGCTTAAACTACATAAATTCTTACATTTTTTTACGTCGTTATTTTTTGCGTCAATCGATTTAAATTCTCAGCATGCGTGTAACTAACACAGGTCTGTAAAACGCATATTTTAAATTTTCATTACAAGTTGAAATAAAAATGTTTTAAAAGACGTCTTTCTTATTTTTTCATGTAATATCTACCCATTCAATAATTTCGAAATTATTTTCGCATATCATTTGGTAAATCAATGCTTCTAGTTGCTCCGGAAAAGTCGAGTCGTTTGATTCAATTTTAAGAAAGTTATTTAGATTTAACGATTGCTCGAATACTTTTGTGAGCCATTGTAAGTCAGCAGCAGTATAAAATAGTAAGTGTCACTAATAGTAAAAATCATAAATAAGACAACATCGTAATAAAATACAAGAAGTGTCGACAATTTAGTAAAAATGTAGTAGAAAGGGTTCTCATCAGTGAATTATTCCCATCATCAAAAGAATAAACAAAATGAACAAAACGAGTCATGTAAAATTCTCCAGTCACAAAAAAACCCTTACATTTTTGGAAAACTCTCCTCTTATGTTGTGACAACATAACATCACTATTTTATGGTAGGGAAAAAATTCTTTTTTTAAGGAACAAACAACTATTACATTGCCATGCTCGGATTTAAGAAATCGATAAAAATTGAAGTGTTGTACGTACGAATAATAGTAATAAATTTTACAATATATGCACGAAAGGAAATGAACCATGTACAATGTAACTGTTCGAGGTAAAAAAGAATGTCTTGCTTTTGGAATTAAAATTGCTTGGAGTGCAAAGGGTCAAATTCTATCATAAAGATGAATAATTCGCAGGAATAAAAACATTCTAATTTATAGTGAACGGAAAATGGTCATTCAGTATCGGTTGTCTACTTCGTAGATTTTAAGATATAAATCCTATGTCATAATTTTAGTAACAGCAACATTAGCACCAGTTTCATCGCAATCGAGAATTCTGAGCTGCTCTGTTAACTTTGCAAGAAACAAGTACTACGATTTATTATCCATTTATTTACATTATAAATTCATTCATATCTTCTAAATTTGTTGCCAAAGTTTTAGTAACACCAATGCATGTAATTGCTGAAGGAAAGTGAAGTTGTTGGTCCAATCTCCAAAAAAGTTAGTTAGATTTAAAGAGTGTCCGCACACTTTCACGAACCACTGTACCTCTTGTTGCTCCATTATTCGAACACCCTCGGTAAGCGTGTCGTACGGTTGCTTGAATAGAACGAAGCGGATAATTCGTGGGGACACGTCAGGGAATAATAGGGTAGAAATTATCGTCAGGATGACCGAGTCGTTCGAACAAACAATCGACCTTTCGTAGGTAGATGAAGGGACCAATGTCGGCGGAGGTCAACGATAGCGGCGATAGCCAAACTGCTCATCCAGCCGAATGGCTAAACGCAGAACAACCGTGCTAGCGGTGGCATCCATCTCGTCAATATCGTTTCGTCCGGAGAACCGTCTCGTTCGGTTCGTCGCTGATCCGTGTCCTCGTCTTGTTGAATCCGTCGTGACGAGGGGAGCATAGTTGCGGTATAGTGCGTACAGAGCAACCAGGAATAGTGGCGCTTTCCGCTCGGGTTCGTTATCGGTATCACGGTGAAATCGCGGGTACAGTGTGTTACAAGCATCGGAGACGGTTCCAGAAGAAAACAAGCGGACCGACGCGACTGAAAGTAAAGTGATGCTCGGTGAATTGTTCCGATGGACTCTCTTTCGCCTAGTGACCGTGATTTCTAAGCGAGAACCCTCCGTTTCTTCTTTATCTACGTATCCCCGCTCCCTTCTTTCGCATCTGTCCGCCGATCTCGTCCATCCTATCTCTTCCGCTCCTCATGGATACGACCTACGATAATCACGGAGTATACATTGTTTTTCTGTCAGTATCGCACGACCGCATTCGTCCACCGATTCGAACTATGTTGAGACCATTCGAACTACGAGAATTCATGTCGCCGATTGTTCAACAACGACCAATTTAAAACTTCGACTCGGAAAACGTTCCGTCATCCCTTCCCGGCTGCTTGGAATCTTATGTATGAACAACGTGCGTATATTAATTTCGCCTCGTCCTGTCACCGAACCGTTTCACTAATTTGGGAAATATAACTATCTCTGCGGTCAGGTGCGTGGGACTGTTGATTCATTCTGCGATTTAGTCGTTACACACTTCGGGACAAATATATAACGCGTATTAAGATTTTCAGATGATTTTAATTTACTCTGATATCATAACAGAAATTTGTTTCTATGTATATTCGATTTTAGGAAATTTTCTGTAACATAAATAGGATGGTCCGTGCCATTGTTCCAGAATGTAACGCAGTTACTAGTGCTGTTACAGAAAAACATTGAAGGTGTAATTCGAAACTACTGAATTTGTAGAATCATGTTTTTTTTAAAAAGTGAAATAACGCATGCAAATTGAACAGTTGCATTATTTGTTTTCCCTTTAATACAAATGGATATTTGTCCTATATGTAGTTGGATTTTTCTTGTCATTCTATATAAAGAAAGGATTGAGATACTATAATAGTCAAATTATCAGTCATCAAGATATTTGGAGAAAATAGTTTTATTGAAGAAAATATTGAAATTTTGTTATTCATAAACTTATGTCAGTTTTCTTGTAGTAGCCAATATCGGAACAAATTATTACGTCGTCCTAAAAGTTGTTACTCCTGTCTCAAATTTTGATAATAGTAATTGAGATTATCAGGTTCATCTAATAAGTTGCAAATTAAATCTGTTCTTACTCTTAAATATGACTTTTCAGCATCTTTTCTTTATAAATATATGCTTTTTGTAAATTGTAGACGATTGATTTTATGTTGCTAATTCGAATACGAATTCTTCCGCAATTTTTTCGTTACTAACAATAAATACTTATATTTTTTTTAAATTTTCCTTAGATAACCTTGAAAAGTTGAAGTTACCGATAATCATACAGTTTAATATTTTATGATTGAGATTTATCTTTTATAACTGTGTTTATGCATAAATTCTGAGCAACTTAGGTTTCTATTTTCTTTAAAATCGTGTACCTCAAAGAGTTAAAACGCGTCTCGCATTCTTCGCAATAGTGTCTATGTATATCAATATTGTGTGCAATTTGTCTGGCATTCACCTTCGAATTCGATGTCGTTCTCATTGTTGCCATTATTCGCGACCGGATAGGATTTGCGAACGTATAGATCTTTTTTTCATCATTTTCTGGATCTTTCAATAGGTGACATTTCTTTGTGTCGTTAAATATAATTCATTTAATATTTTCGATATGGTATATTATTTCATTTAGTTATTTTGCACGGCATATTTTTCTTAATTTCTAGTCCTTTTTAACTAATGTGAACCACAAAATGTTATACATTTTATTAAACATAGTTCATGTTTGATACTTGTTATTCAGCAGCTCATGTAAACTATTAAGAGGCGTAGATTTTGTGCTTGTGCTCCCATTTTATTCTGTTTACGTATTACAAAATGAATATTCGCGTTTGTTGTATTTGGTCGAAGTCGGTATAGTGATCAATATTGAACATGTTATATACAGATAGTGTAAAAAGTATTCGTACATTTCTTTTTCAACGAATAGTACGATGGGCATCATAATTTCTTGGCTTGAAATAATTTCACCGATTCCGATTTGTGTAAAAATATTTTAGAAACCTATTTTTGTAACCATTTTGGTAATTATTTACAATAGAGAGAGACGCCTACTTCGATTTTGAAGACCGCGAAATATGTTTTCAAGGTCATCGTTCTGTATAATCTCTTCTTATATTAGTTACTGCTGTTTGGCCTTGGTTTCCGAAATATTCACGAGAAACTGTTGCGATGTCTTTAATAAACACTATTTTTTTCCAATGACCGAATTCATTTCTTAGAGTAGAGAAGGAGCTGCACCTTTTTCCCAATCAGTCTAATCTAATCAGTCATTCAAATATGTTATTTAAGGTTTGATTGTGAACAATTTTTCTGAACAACTTATTTCTTAACTTCATTCTGAACAACTTAGTATCCGAGATATTTGTAAAACATTGTTAAGTCTGAGTTAGATTTGGGAAAGATTTATTGGGAGGTGTGTGGGGAGAAGTGCCGAGTCCTTTGTCGCCACGAAGGACGAATTTGGTCATCGAGAGAAGACGGAATTTGCTGCAGTCATCCTAATAGTTTCTTTTTAATATCTGAAAAGCTAAGAACGAGCGGCTATACGTGTAGAGAAAAAGTTGTTCAAAATGAACTTAACAACATATTTCAAGGTCATTGAAATCGAAGATTGCACGCCTATTGTAAGTTACTGTCATTTTCAATGCAATTACCTAATATTTATCATAGGTTTTCATTTTATATTTGTTATAGTTATTTTATTTATTAAAAGGAAAATTGCATCTTATAGTTGAAACTTGCTAATTTATTTTGGAGCAATATTCTGTTCCTTTAACTCGCATAAAAGTCAACTAACATATTTTTGGTACTACAAACTTTATTTCTAAAAATCTGTCTCAGAAAAACTGCCTTATCTGTACCATTTTTTAAATTTTTCATTAAAATTTCTGTTAAACCATGTAGATATCTCCTCACTGTGATAGTACATATTTAATACAGTATGATTTTATGTTTAAAAGAATTTTACAAATCCTATTGTTGTCGTTCTTGAATCTATAGAATCGCGTAATTTACCATATATTTTGACTACACGCTAATTCAACCAGTATATTTTATATATGAAAGTAGTATTTTACCATATGACAATCAGTAAGAACTATGAATTTTATTTCATAATGTTCGTAAACCGATTTTTCGAATATGTAGCCTCTGATATTCTGTAATTTATTTTTAAGATGGCCGCGCTCCAGCATGAACGTATATGCGAACGAAAACACGATGTTATTGAATTATTACCTTCTAACTATGTTATCTTTGTAAGAACACGTTGCAGAATGTTTACCTAATATTAACGACATATCTATCACGAATGTTACACATTTAATCTAGTTCAGGGCAACGTTGAACATTTATCACTCTGGAAACGTTCAGGACTTCGGCAAGATGTGGTAAAACGAATCATTGACAACATTATCATTTATTGAAATACTTAAGCGAATATAAGAAGTATAAAATCGAAGGAAAAATGCATTTTTTTAAAAATATGGTACATAAATATAAAAATATATTGTATAGTGACGTTCATACTTCTTAGTACTTTACAAAATAATTAGGGAAATTGCTTATGTTTAACTTTTTTGATATACACTTGCAAATAGTACATATTTTTAATCATTTAACAATGAACGTAAGTATTTTGACAACATCAAATTCATCTTTTTAGTTCTTAAAGGTGCAAACAAATAATATAACTATGCAAATAACAAGAAATCTGTGCAAATTTCTAATTTGTCGCAGCAAAACGATCAGTAAATATTTTTATTTTTCTCCCAGTAAATAAGACTTTGCTGTACAGTGGGATCTCGATTATCCGAATCTATGATGTCTGAAGTTTTTAACATTCCGAGAAACTTCAAGTTTAAATAGTTCGATCTAAATTAATGCATAAGCAACACTGTTTATTGTACAAATCGGGAAGGACTGTATTTAGCATTGCAACTAATCAGCTGATCGGATAATATACATATGCAGAGTGGTCCATGCAATTGTTTCAATTTATAATTAAATTACTTGAAGACCACTGCATCTAGTGGTATCGTGTAGGCCCTTTGGTTGCCTTAAAGTGCAATAGTGCATGTGCAATTAAAAAGTGCATCATTTCATTAAATAGACATGCATATTTTTCGTAACACATATAATTAACACTAAATATACCGAGCATTAAAATTGGCTGATGCATACTGTCTTACAATAATACCAAGATTTAATTTATTTGGATTATTTGCAATTTTCATTACAATGTATAATTGTCGAAGGAGATCCATTGAATTGATTCCAAGGAACGCAATTTTATAATTTCAATAATTGTAAAATAAAAAATCTGAAAAGGATTATTTGACCCGTTGTGGTAGATTTAGTATTAAATCGTTAATTGCGCATGCTGCACTATTTGACTTGAAAAGTATCCAAGGGCCTGCAGATGTAGTGTTCTTCAAGTAATTTATCTTTCCCTTTTGGCATTTTTTCGTAGGTGTATTAATAACGGAGTTATGTCTCGAAACAATTGAGTGGACCCCTCTGAATACTAGATCTCTAAGAAAAGTAGATTGTTTCAAAACGTACACGTCCGCAAACGGTTAACTCACAAACGTGAGGTGATAGAAAAAGCTCACTGTAAAAGAGTATGCGATGGCAATCGATCGGTTAGTAGGTGAAGAAGTTTATGCTCGTGTGGTGCCTGATCAGAATAAGAACATTCAGTGCGTTGTTTTATGTGCAGGATCATGGCTGTTAAAGAATGGTTCAGAAGACTACAACCAGTCCAGTTGTACCTGCTCCTCTTCTTCACCACCGCCTTCTTCCTCATCGAGATCGTTGCTAGCCATGTGACCCACTCGTTGACGTTGCTCCTCAACGCCTATCACATGCTGTGCAACATTATTGCGCTTGCTGGTTGCATTGCATCGATCAAGGTACCATGAAATTATTAAAAAATATTTTGATTACTCCTCTTGGCGTAACAAATCATTAACCAGTCTGTGAATGTTATAAAACCAAAGTAATTATTTAATGATCACATATTGTGCAACATTATTACGCTTATTGGTTGTATTCGAATTGATAAATTCAATGCAATGTGCAATTAAATTATTCAAAAATGTTTCAATTACTCCTCTTGACGGAACAAACCATTAATAAGTTTGGGAATGTTATAAAACTAAAGCAATTTATTTACTGATTACATACTGTGCAACATTATTGCGCTTGTTGGTTGCATTGCATCGATCAAGCTGTAAATAATTTATTCAAATATATTTTAACTACTTTTCTTGCCATAACAAATCATTAACCAGTTTGAGAATGTTATAAAATTAAAGCAATTTATGTAATGGGACAGAAACCAAGAAGTAATGATTTATGATATTAATTATTCTCTCGATCATCTTGCATTTCGTATATCATAAGTATACAGGGTGTCCCACGCAACTGGAACAGGCTGTACCTCCTAAATGGTTGAGAATAGAAGAAAATGTTATAAATAGAAGTTAAATGGTATCAGACGGTGCATAATATGCAACTAATTTTATGCACTTTTGTGCATCGGTGCATCAGAAAAATGCAACTGCATATTTTTTTTAAATAGAAACCTATATTTCTGACTGCACCAATCGATGCAGTTTCTTGTGCTCTACATAAAAGTACAACATACTTATGCCCTAAACTTATTCGTTAAGAAGTTATCGAAGCTAAAAGTTCTCTGAATTATTTCGGTTTCTCGGCAAGTGTTCCGGAGTACCTACGTTACAACAAGTGTTCAAACGGTAACTTATAACTTCTTAACGAATAAGTTTAGGGCATAAGTATGTTAGTACTTTTATGTAGAGCACAAGAAACTGCATCGATTAGTGCAGTCAAAAATATAGGTTTCTATTTAAAAAAAATATGCAGTTGCATTTTTCTGATGCACCGATGCACAAAAGTGCATAAAATTAATTGCATATTATGCACCGTCTGATACCATTTAACTTCTACTTATAACATTTTCTTCTATTCTCAACCATTTAGGAGGTACAGCCTGTTCCAGTTGCGTGGGACACCCTGTATATATGACGAAATTTCCTTTCGATATTAAGTTTAATACTATACGTAATAGCGATTCTCTCCTTATTAAATGTATTAATGAGTTCGTTTACTTTGTTGCGTACAACTTACAGTTAGTACTGGCAATTCTCCCTTTTAGAGAAGCCTACCGCACCTGGGAGTATCATCTATGTATATCGGTAGCGTCAGCCAAAGCATTGTCAATGTTAAGTTAGTGATAAGTTAAAGTTTCTATCTTTACTATTTTGGGTGAAGTTTGTGTTGCTTGAGAATTAGAAAGCATGCGCGTACCACATACAGTGAATTTTTTTAATGAACGATTCATGTGTTCGATGACAACTGCAGAAGAGAAATGACTATCGTTGTTTTATAGGAATTTTTTCACAGTCTGATAATGGCAGACCGCAGACTTCTTCAATGGCGTAATACGAAAATCATTGCAATTTAGTTGAGATGTTGTTGCTTCATTCGCCATAATCGTCGGCCATTGCGCCGACCGATTTTCGTTTAAAGCAGACTCTTCAATACATACTTGACGAGAAGTCATTAATAAATTACGGCTAGCAACGCAGTATTGTAGTCTTTATGTTCGTTTAATGAAATGTAAATGAACTGATTATGCCGTTTAATAAAATCTCTCTGAAATTGTTTAACTTCGTTACTTACACGGGCCATTCACAAGAACTGACTGTGCAGCAATTTACATTTGACTTTCAATGATGAAATAATAACAAGATATTATCTCTAATTAATATCGATTCATTGAATTTAATGTACTACAATTTAATAAAAAAAAGGATAATTTTCATTGTTTCCAGACAATGAAATGGATGAGTCGTATTTATACATTCGCAGCTCATTTAATCTCTATTAAACAAGTTTTTCATATTTTACAGTATAGTCATCGTCGGAACGGCAACAGTAACTCCAGTTCCTTGCGAAATTCTGTAATCTGTATAAACAATGAGGAGCGAGCATCTTCGACGTCGCTCTCAACCAAGACCAAGGTAATAAAAATAATAAACAAATTATTTCCAATTCCTTACTATTTCAACATTATACTGAACTTATGATAAAAGTATTTGCTCAAAAACAGTGTAATAAAAGCAGTTAAAAAGTTAAAAATTACTGTTATATTATTTGTAACTTACTAACACTTATTAACATTTATTATTATAACATATATATATATATGTAACATTTATTATATAATAAATGTTATATATTTATTATATAAAATTTATTATATTATATATTATATTATATACTTATTGTATAACATTTGTTATTATTAACACTTATTAACAGTGAAAGCAGCAACCGCAAAAATGAATAAAGGTAATGTATTTAGCAAACTCAAAATTTGAAAGATAAAATAGTAGTGAGAAGTTTTTCAATCTTCTTGCTTCTTCAGTTCTTAATTAACAAAGCAAGAAGGTGACATTTTTCATTGAATATGAGTGTACGAACACACTTCATAGTTCTTTTTACATTGTTTATCGTCTATCACAATCGAAGACTGAATATTAGGTTGATGTAGTCTACACCATAGTAATATATAGTTTCGATAGTTTCATTCGGTTTTGTCAGACATAACAGAGTAACCTACAGATACCGGTATTTTTTTAGTATTCGAAATACCGATTCAGTGACTGCTTATCATAGTCATCATTTTACATATTTAAGTGATTATGATTATCTAAATTAAACCGTTTCTCATAAAAAATGAACTATTTTCCATTCTGTACTGGGCAGTCTGTCATTTTGTAAATTTTAATCGCGTCTCTTGATGATAGCTGCTTATTAGTGATTCGTTAACCCCTTGACGAATTACAACGAG
This sequence comes from Agapostemon virescens, assembly GCA_028453745.1. NCBI lineage: Eukaryota > Metazoa > Arthropoda > Insecta > Hymenoptera > Halictidae > Agapostemon > Agapostemon virescens. The sequence goes on from CM052098.1 coordinate 20,008,574, forward strand.
TGAGACTCGTGATGAAGATATTTTGAACAAAGTCTAGCCAATGAACATTTAAACATTGAAATAAATGCAGCTGTGTAAAAAAATATAAATTTTCTCTTCTTCTGTAACATTTTGGCGATGAAGATGTTACAATAACTGTAGAGCCAAAGAAAATGGTTTGGCAAGGGGTTAAAAACAATTTGTAGTTTGATTTACGTTGCTTTCTACTGTTACCTTTTTACTGTCACGTTAACAGTATAGAATTCAATGCATGCATTGAAATGACTCGTCTTTCGCTAAATAATTAATGTTTTAAATATGAAACAGAACACGACGATTTCTGCCTAATATCCTGGAAATTTTCATTGTGCATGCAGTTTACTTTTTAAAATATAAACCACGGTCACTTCAATTTTATTGAACCCTTTCCTTGCAGAATTTAACGTAAACAAGAAATATGTTAGAGTTGCAATGTATACGTGGATAATGTTTTATGTACAGGGTGTTGCACCAGATTTTGACATTTTAATTGTCTCGCTATTATTAGTTGTAGCGAAAAATTGTTTCGAAGAATGTTTGAATGGTATTGAGTAGGGCATATTTTGGTGCTAGTTTTTCCTCGAGTAGGCGCGTAACGATCATACGAAGATCAACATTTATTTTTCTAAATAAAATGATGGATTTTTTAACAGAAGCATCGAGTACGAAACTAGACTACTACATACCGCTTTATAATAATGAGAAAGTCGCATTTATTAAAATTTTTTAAGACTTTTATACAAAATATGTGCTTTAATGAAAAAGTTTTCGAACAAACATTTTAATAATTACAATAACTGTGAAAGACAAAGTCAGTAACAAGTCATTTTGACCCATCCGGTAGGTTTAGTGTGGACACATCAATTGACGTAGTCTGGCATTAGTTATTGAAAAATATTAATCTATTTATACCGAAAAATGAATAGCATAGAAGACTTTTAAATTTAAATAATTCCCAGTCACCATTACTGTCACATTTAGATGTTATCTCTCTATGTATACACCAACGTTAGGGTCATATAAAGTATCGAATACTGAAGCTCCAACAATGATTGATTATAGTAAACGTATTATAGTAAAATATTAGTTGATGCGTTAAACAATGTATGGCAATTATTATTTTATCAATTTTAAAAGTACCGCGATGTAACCGTCTGTTGTTGAACCTTTTCTGTAAGAAAAAAATACAAGCAACTTAGCACGACTGTAAGGGTGCCACAAAATTATTTAAATTTATCTATCTTCTAAGTTATTAACTTTTGTACATAAGTAGGTTGATACTTTTTATAACTAATGTTAAGCTGCGTCCATTGATATATTAAAAAATTCTTCATTCCGTTTGAAAAAACAAAGTTAACTATTTTTTGTCACTGACCAAATCCATGTTATTGTTCGATTTACGCCGTGTGTTTACTTAACAGCTTGCCCATACCATATTCTTTGTAAGTAAAGTTATTATAACATCTTCATCGTTAAAAATGTTACAGAAGAGAAAAGATAATTTATATCTTTTATACTGCTACGTTTACTTTGATGCTTAAATATTGATTAGAAACGAGTAAAATTTGATTTTGTCTAAAAAGAAAGGCATAATATTTATATTTGTTAGACTTTATTTAAAATCTTCAAGGGGTTAAAGGGTTAAACCTTTGCACTTCAAGCAATTTTAATTCCCAAAAGAAGACATTTTTAAACCTGTAATAGTTCCATTGCACGTGGTATAATTTCTTCCATGTATATAAAGTTTATTATTATTACTCGTACGTATAAAACTTCAACTTTTGCTGATTTCTTTAATGGAAATACAGTGATCCAAAAGCTGTTTTAATTAATAGTATGACAACGTTTAGTGTCATCTCAGAGACGCCATTGGGGCACTAAAGATTATAGTACCAGGTCTGTAAATATGAAACCGGAATTTGCCCGTATGTGGCACTAGCTATCAATGTACTTACTGCCAAATAGCGTCATTGACGCTATTTTCTTGTTTTGACATCTGATAAAGATTTTCAACTCACAACCGTAAAAGTTTCATACAACAGCATAGTTTTTAATAGCGTCGAACATGTCGAATTTTGTGCCTGGAAACAACTATTTGCGGATAGCATTGATTTTCTGTTACCATTTGAAGAAAACTACTGCAGAATCGCATCGAATACTTATCGAAGCTTACGATGAGCATGCTCTTGGTAAATTACGGTGCTTTGAGTGGTTTAAAAAATTCGAAAGTGACGATTTTGACGTCAGAAACGGAGAACGTGGAAGACCACCGAACAAGTTTGAAGACAGAGAATCGCAAGCGTTGATGGATGAGAATAACGCTGGAATGCAACAACAATTCGTAGATCAATTAAATGTGACACGAGAAACTGTCTCCATGCGTTTGAAAGCCATGGGAAAAATCCAAAAGATAAGAAAATGGGATTAAAAAGCAACGCAAAGTGATTTTGCTTCATGATAATGCACCGTCGCACACAACAAAACCGGTCAAGGAAACGATTGAGGCGTCTAGTTGAGAAATACTTTCGCATGCGGCTTACTCACCAGACTTGGTTCCATCCGATTATTATTTATTTGCATCGATGGAATACGCACTTGCAAAAATCTCATGAAATCATTACGAAAATGGCTCTATGACTGGTTTGCCTCAAAAGAGGAACAATGTTTTTGGTGCGGCATCTACAAATTATCAGAGAGATGGGAAAAATGTGTAACTACCGATGGGCAATACTTTGAATAAAATATTTTGTATCATTTTCGTACGGTAAACGTGTATTTTCTATACGAAAGTTCTGGTTTCATATTTACATATCTGGTATGGCATATCGTAACTGTTTGATTTACATACTCATCGGTAATTGTTATTTTCGTTTACAGCAATCACGATCGGACAGGAGAATGAAGAACACTTTTGGATGGGCGAGAATCGATGTTCTTACTATGCTTGTTTGTTGCGTATTTCTCGCATCCTTCTGCTTTTCTTTGCTGGTGGAAGCGTTGCAGACTTTAATCCATATAGACCATCTGGACGAAATGCATCATCCTATGCCTGTCTTAGCAATTGGCCTTTCCGGAATTCTTCTGAATGCATTTTGCTACATACTGATCGGAGGGTACACATTCAACCAGGGAATCGTGTTGCATGTCACTGTCAACGGTGACGTAATGTTACGAAGGTAATTAAAATGAGTGAAACGACGTAATACAGCGATATTTTGCCTATAATAACCAGAACAAATTATTCTTTCGAGTGTAACGTCTTCTAGTTAGAAGCTGTGAAGTTGAAATCTGTTCACAATTAAATTATTGCTGCAGTGAAAGCAAAACTTTTTTCGAGATTTAACCCTTTGAAGACGAATGCCATCATATTGACAACATCAGTCCGCATTTTCAATCCTTCAAGTTGCAAAAATTATAATTTAATTATTGTAATAACATAAGATCGGTATATGTTTTTATTTCCACTCAGAATTTGAAACTTTAAAGCAAGATTTACCTTTCTGGAGAAAATATTTGCAATATTTTCAAACATTCTCGTCCGCAAAGGGTTAAAACACGGTTATTTTAGTTTAATAAAGCAGTTAAAGTGGTTAATGAACCACGTTCTTTGAATTTATATACATCTACGTCTTTTGCATACGGATACTTTTGATTTTTTTTAATAACATTGTGCATGTTTGACTATGCAGTTTAGTAAGTGTTATCTCACATATACAGGGTGGTTGGTAACTGGTGGTACAAGCGAAAAGGGGGTGATTCTACATGAAAAAATAAGTCGAAAATATAGAATAAAAATTTTTCGTTTGAGGCTTTGTTTTCGAGAAAATCGACTTTGAATTTAAAAATTTTATACTTTAAAACAATCGAATACGTTAGAAAGTGTTCATAGAAATTTAATTAGAAGAGCAGAAGTATGTGTTCGGCAGAATGGGCAACATTTTCAGCAATTTTTGTAATATTAAACTTTGTGATTATTGCGTAATTTACGTGTCCCATAACGAGACATGATCAAGTGCACGCGTACTTTGCGAAAATTCAAAGTCGATTTTCTCGAAAACAAAGCCTCAAACGAAAAATTTTTATTCTATATTATCAACTTATTTTTTCATGTAGAATCACCCCCTTTTCGCTTGTATCACCAGTTACCAACCACCCTGTATATTCACAGAGTGATACGAAAACTGATTAAACACTAGACAAACAAAATTGATTGCTGTTTTAAGTGAAAAAGCAACGTGTGTGATCTCGTGCTCGCTCACAGAAATTACTTAATTATTCCTTCTACTGGATAACAAAGGTTATTGCTTTATTACAGTTTTACGTAATTTGCAATACCTTATTGTTGGAACCTATGTTTGTCTATAATAATACATCTTTTGAGTTTTTATTATATAATTGAGTTCTTTGTCATCCTGATATATATTTCACGATTGCTGAGCCCAAACACTTACTATATTTAAATTGGTTGAATAAGATCATTCTGCAATAGTATTTTTAGTGATTTTCTACCGAAACAATGTTTTTAGATTGTGCATCCTAGTTTGCGATATTATTTTGCTAAAATTCTAATTTATTGTCTGAATGCATTACAATTGTTGCTTATGTAACCGAATATAAAATTTGATCTGTGAACCTTTTTGTGATCGCGAGACTGAAAAATAATCTTATTATTATTAATAGAAAATCTAATAATGTTTTTTATAATTATGGTAAAAATACTAGGGCTTCCGTTGCTGTATGAAACGTTTGATAAATTCTAGATATGTTTGAGCTTGATTAGATTACTACGAGTTTTAACGAACTAGTAGAATAGTTAAAATAGTTTTATATTGTTCAGTTATACTCAAACAAATTTATCAATTTATGAAAACACGAGATATAGTGCAGATTGAAGCAGTAGTTACTTTTTTGATAAATATCTACATCTTGTGATATAAGCGCGGAAACAGTACAAAGTAACAGAAATTTGATTATTTATTTAAAACAAAGCTACAAGAAAAGAAACTGGGTAGACAAAAGTAAGTGTTTAAATTTTTACGATTACAATTACGATGTTCAAACATTTTTACAACTTTATTACTTTGTAGACTCTGTGTTGTTGCCTAATACAGTTTAATGCTTGCTTCGTACAGTTGCAATTATCCCTTTGCCGTATGATCGTCTTTATGGTTGCAGTAATTAAAAACGTCTTGTCTGCAATAATTTTATAGAAGAGAAAAGAAAATTTACATTTATAGTATGTCTATATTTACTTTCATATTTAAATATTGATCACAAACGAATTTATTTCATTTTAAAACAACGATTTTGTTTAAAATATTTTGCAGTGTTTCCAAAATAATACGCTTTTTGTTAGTGCTAATACTTCAAAGAGCGTACGCATCTAAAGTTGTTTCAATATTTTCTCAGTTGTTTAACGCTAGAACTACCGGACTGATCCAAATGACACATTATTGATTGTTTCTTTCACATTTATTGAAAGTAAAGAAATGTTTCCAGGAAAACTTTTACACAAAAGCACATATTAACATAAAAGATGTACGTATTTCGTATAAATTCAACCTTCTCATTATTTTAAAAGAGTGTCATTAGTGTAGTTTAGCGCTTGGTAGTTGCAGCGTCAAATACTACTTTTCTAAAAAATGTGGGTGCTGCCTATGAAGTGTGCTTGTAATCGATGTATTGCTAAAAAAAATAATCCGAATCAATTTTATTATTCTTTGTTAGTGCAAGTACTTGTAGGAATATGTTAATTTAAAGATGTCCAGAGATTTTCAATGGGGTCAAGACCTGGAACTTATGACGAACACCTGTGCTTTTAAATTCGTGTTTCCTCAAAAATTAGATGACAGCTTTGAAATGTGTTTCAAATTCTGTTTTGTCAAGGATTCAGGTGTGTGTTAAAGTCAGATTATTCAGAGAAATGAAACGAGCTTCAAATTATCATTATTTTTATTCATATATGTTGCTAATTATTATAGTTCTAAGTATCATCACAATGTGTAAAACCTAACACTTTCTTTCGTTCGTTGCACGTGTTGAGCAAAATGGGTTATGTGAAAACAGACGCATAAACAAAAGAAGTTTGATGTCGTACATTGTGGGGAGGATGCTCCAGATTAGATTAATGTTATCAACGTTCGAAAAAGTGGTAGTAATATAAATTCCAATTTTAAACTTTCTTTTATCCGCTACATTAATGCAGACGTATGGTGTAAGATAAAAAGTTCTCGGAATTCTGTTATCATTCTGAGTGGACTGGAAATCGTGGTCACTATTTTGCAGTTTTAAAAGTCAATGATAATTATTTATTATGATATAAAATTTTCTTTTTTAGAAACATAAATTTCATTGTCAATTAAAAATTCAAACACTCGAATGATGATCGATGTGATTATTTTTATTATAAATCATAGTTTTGAACGTGCATTAAAAAAACACATATACAGGGTGTCCCACGCAACTGGAACAGGCTGTACCTCCTAAATGGTTGAGAATAGAAGAAAATGTTATAAGTAGAAGTTAAATGGTATCAGACGGTGCATAATATGCAACTAATTTTATGCACTTTTGTGCATCGGTGCATCAGAAAAATGCAACTGCATATTTTTTTTAAATAGAAACCTATATTTTTGACTGCACCAATCGATGCAGTTTCTTGTGCTCTACATAAAAGTACTACATACTTATGCCCTAAACTTATTCGTTAAGATGTTATCGAAGCTAAACATTACAAACATTGTAATGGTGCATAACGTAGGTACTTTTATGTAGAGCACAAGAAACTGCATCGATTGGTGCAGTCAATAATATAGGTTTCTATTTAAAAAAAATATGCAATTGCATTTTTCTGATGCACCGATGCACAAAAGTGCATAAAATTAGTTGCATATTATGCACCGTCTGATACCATTTAACTTCTATTTATAACATTTTCTTCTATTCTCAACCATTTAGGAGGTACAGCCTGTTCCAGTTGCGTGGGACACCCTGTATATTTCAGGTAAACGCACATCGGTACATGGCATTTCAGTGCACAGGCACACATGTATTATTTGAAGTATACGTTTTACAGTGAAGGTGGCGGGTACTGAAAGTGAAATAAAAAGGAACAGGGTATTTTTAGAGAAATGCCCGTATTCGTAAGAAGGCTTCAATCGTAAAGGTTTAAAATCATAATTTGAAGGATTTGTTTCTCGTACATTCTAGAATTAATTCTAAAAATACCGAATCAACGCATTCGATCTTTTTGAACGGAACGATTCTCCGTTTACCGTTTCGTTCCTTTATATTATCACGTTGCATCCTTTCACCTTCGTCTTCGACGATTAGCATATCATATATTAGGATCTCTACTTCCAGGACTGCTATTATCTGCTTTTAGAAATGTTAGTTCTGAACCGGCGAAGGAAGGGGAACAACTATCTGCCCAGACCAGACGAAGCCCATTGGGTATACCAAAGAGTCAAGGATTTCGAGAAACCTGTCGTGATGTGCTCGGCTGCGTGTTTGTTATGTTGGTGTCCATCCTCGTATACTTCACCGACTCTGACGTGGCCAAATACATCGACCCACTGTTCGCTATTATATCCTCTATCTTCCTTTTTGTTCTCAGTTATCCGTACTGTAAGTAGCTTTACTCTTCATTCTTTCTAACGATCCTGGATCCCCCGGTAACGCGATTCGTTCTTACAGTGAAAGAATCGGGATTGATACTTCTTCAGACAATTCCCAATCACATCAACATCGATTCATTGAAAAGGGAATTACTGGAAGCTTTCCCAGGCATAGTGAACGTTCACGATTTGCATGTGTGGCAGCTGACAGGCCAGAAGATTATATCCACTGTTCATATTATCTTCTTGGATCCCATGGTAAGGTTTCATTGTCGAATCAAATTTTAAGTGGTTAGTCTGCTGTAACTGCCAGAAATAAACTGAATATAGTAGGACTATATTTTAAGTCTAAAGTCTTTAGTGTCTCAACATGCTTCCGATGTAAACAGCTAAGAAGCATTTCACATGCATCGTTATTTATTGTACAAATTAATAAAAATTGAATGTAGTATTGTAACTGAGTAAAAGTATTACATTCGTATGTGCTTTGTTAGTTTGAATAATCGAGGTTTCACTATATCCGATTAGGTTGTGGATTTTTATCCTATTTTAGCACGATACATTTACACTTTTATTTACACTTAACACTTATTCTTGAGTAATTCTGGAGATTTAGAAATTACTATAATTTTTGTCTGCAATGGGTTGAACGATAACTTAGAAACAAAATGTTTTCATTAACTACATTTTGATATCTACGCGTTAATCAATTGATCCGACATTTTCCTGATCATTATCACTATCATAACCAATACTTTGCAGTAAAAATTCTAAGTTGTGTGTGAGAAATTGCACAAAACAAGGAAACTGGTTAATTCGTGTTTAGTAAACGAAATGTAGAATTCTTTCATACTTGGACAAGTTCCAGTCAAGTTGACTGGTATTGGTATAAGTAGCCATGATACAAAATTATTTCAATTTTAAATAAAAGAAAATAAAAATAATATTCATTAAAATATTTCTTTAGTTATCGTTGGAAAAGTCACTACATCATTGGGGGAAAATAAAATTGTAGAACCAGTCATTTTGACTTGTATGGTAGTTCTAGAAAAATTGTCGATATTTACGTTGCGATAATTATACAAGAAGAAATAGTACAACCATAAACCTGGATTAATTTTCAAATTTGAAGCTTCTACTTTTACAAATCTCTGTTTATTTTCGTTCAAAATATGTTTTACATGATGCAGCAGGTGAAAAATGGAATGTTTCTCAGAAATGCTGCAAATTCGAACGTCTTTAAAAACTTACAAAAATTTTTCTCGTCAATGAAACTACCGTAGATTTGAAGTTTAAAGCCCACGCTTTACAAAACCTTCTTGAAAATTAATTTTTTCATTGTTTTATGGAACCAAAATAAGGAACAAGTTTAGTCGTGGAAAGTCCTCATGGTGAAATTTATACTACTGTATAGCTGTTGGCAGACCTCTTATTAAAAGCTAAAACGACTAAAAAAAATCACTCGTCAATTTTTAACATGTCGTTGTAAATGGAAAATACTACAAATGAAAAAATAATAAATATTCAGTAAAGTATTTCAATAATGCAGTTTGATGGCGATTCAACAGTGCCAGATTATTGCACTGCTATTTATAATTTATTGCAATTATATATAATTTATTAAAAAATAATTTATGTACCGAATATACAATATAATTTAGATTTTTTCAAATAATGTTCGCATATCTGTTTGCTTCACGCAGTTAAATTCATGAGTTAAAAAATCATTTCGTAGTACACGGAGGTTCACTATTTTTGTAAAATTGTATTTTTTTCGCATGCGATAAATTTTACATATCTATTCAATGCATCCACAGCTGCCATGGTCATATTTTTGCTTCGTGGTGTAGTAAAAACAAATGAATGAAGATGAGGCTACGCATGCCGAATTATTGGATGGATAACTTTCTACTGTATAGCATTTTCCACAAAAGTGCATCTGCAATTTCTCCGCTGCTACATCCTGAAAAAGATCTTAAAATAAAATAAACGGAAGCTTATGAAACTAGACGCTTCTAGTTTTACATTGAATCCAAATTTATTATTGTACGATCATTTAATTCGAAATTATCAGTTTAAATACACACAATTTTTGACAAGTTTTGAGCAGTATCGTTTCAAGGTAAATGTGTTTTAGTTTTTCTCAGTACATAAGTAATTTAAACAAATTTTGGAACTTTTAGTAATTTTATTTAAGTTAGATATACAATTTGAAAGTTAAGAATTATACACACTTTGGAAGACTTTATTATTATTGATAATAACGGATAGTAAAAATTATCTGTAAATTAAACCTTATCAATTTCTTTAACCTTTATGAATACTTCGAATATTTGATAAGAGAACGGTTTAGAAAAACAAAAACTTTCAACGTCTTCTTCATACAATATCTTAAAATTTACCTATATCTAACAATTTATGATTTTATTTTATAGGTGTATGCTAGTATTACTAAGCAAGTGACGGAATTTTTCATTGAGATGGGTATCACGCAAGTCACCATTCAGCCAGAGTTCCATACGGTATGCAAAATGTTATTGAACCCGTTTGACTAAAGATTTGGAATTTCTTTGGTTATAAGAGAGACGAAACACAAGAGTTTTCTTAAGAAAAATTGCAAAAAGTCATTATTAGACCGAGGATCTTATACATTTATGCCAAAAATGAAATACAAAGCAGAGGAAATTTAAGAGGAATTAATCAACACCGTCCTGTTGCTATCAACTTATTAACATTATTAAAAGAATAAACATATTTTTATCGAACCTTGGTGTCTCAGAATTGATCAATACAATTTTCATTTTACGTAATCATACGTTATCCAGCAATTACAAAAAATTAAAAAGAACAATTTTCTTATTATACGCGAGAGGTTCCAAATTTTTGTGTTACATTTAATAAAAATTGATAAGTTGTAGTAGATATTACACTGAAAATACTATGCATCATGAGTGGACACTACTTAAGACTTTAATATCCCCACCAACGACTTCAAAAGTTCCACAAAATGAAAGTAATTTATTTAATGAAGCAACGATTGAAAACTTAAACTGTACGATACATAGTTATCCTTCAACCTTCTTGTATAGTGCAGATCTCAACTAAATTTAACGCAACGAGTATATTAATGTACAAATTTATTTTTAAACATGGACACATTATTTTATCATCCATATATGGGTGACATGGCAGTGAAAATGTTAACACATGAATATGAAAGCACGTAATAGTCTTTTACAACATTTTAAGCATATCTTTCTCTTACTGTTAAGACTCTGTTTCTCTTGTTAAGACGTTTGCTACATGGGCGACAGAATTACGCTATTTTTGAGGAATTTCTACAAAAATTTCGTCGTATAATTTATTCTGGAGTCAGGACAGTTCAAGTTAAGAGATCGGGGTACAATTTCTTCGTGAGAACGTGTTCTTGAAGGTTTCCGGCTCTTCGTTCAATGACGATAGATGTGTCATAACATTCAGCGGTGGCACAAGAACCTCTAGGAACTCTAAGCGCGCAACCACTCTTGGGCCAGATTTCCGTCGGCGATAGATCGTTTTCCTCACTTGAGGAAAATGGTCAGGTATGCCGACGGCAACTTCTCACGAATTTCTCAAAGTTCGTTTGTTGTATGTTGACGCCTACGAACTGGTTCGTCTACATATTCTGTGGTCTTCGCGACGAGCGTGTCTGTCAATCTCTATCTTTGCACGAGTTAACCCTTTGCTTTCAAAGCAATTGCAGTTCCACAATCAAGACATTTCTTGTTTAATTTCGAACATTTTCATTCTTCTAATATTTTTTATATTGTGCGGATAAAATTAAACCTGTTTTCTCGTACTATCGTGCTTTCGGCATTTTGTAAAATACGAATGACTTTAATCGTGTGAAAGCAATTTTAAATAATGGCGTGGCAATTTTGACTAGTACCTTCGAGTGCAAAGGGTTAATACGATTTTGTAAAAAATTTACAGTCAGTTCCGTCTTGAGATTTTTATTACAGTTCTTGTTACCAATCACTGGCTGTCGATGTTGATTTACTTCTATTTAAAGAACATGGACTCAAAGATCCTCTAATATTGCTGGACACTGAAAGAAGAGTAATAAGATTTATTTCACGTCGAAAATGTCGAGTATTGGATGCGATTGATATACAGTCGGTCACAAAAATATTCGAACACTTTGTAGAATTGAATAACGTTTTTCAAAATGGACCGAGCAACTTGAATTTGTTTAGATGATTATATTAGATCGTTCATTTGAATATGGATTCTTCTGAATTTGTGGTCTCACGTTCTTCGTATTAGTGTCTACATCGGTATTGCAAAAGCACGTACATCGATGTCGTTCTTATCGTTGCCCGTTTTTCGTAAGCAGATAAGATCTGCGAACATCTAGACATCTTTCCCCATAATTTTTAGGTTCTTCCTATAAATCCATTATTCCTAAACGACTGCTACTTATGGCTTTTGATATTGTGCCACTGAATATTGTCAGTTTCGTGAGTGTATCATTGTGGAATATATTTCACGAGTATTTATTGGGTTGACAACTAAGTGATTGTGGATTTTAACCCTTTGCACTCCGAACGATTCTGGACGTTGGCTGTCAGCTACTCAGCGCCATTTTACGGCAGAAACGAACATTCCCAGACCCTCGTATTATTTATTATAATTTTGGAACCAAGTAACGTATTATAATGATATTGGACTTATATGAATTAGTTGAAATCTAGAAATGTATATTTGCAAAAAAATCAATATTTTATTGTTTATACTTTTGTACAGTATGATAAATTTTGAAATACTCTTCAATATGCATTGCAGGCTGATTAGTGCATGTTTGACAATAATAAGTTGTTTGACGCTTGCCACCAGGTGTTTTTCTGTTAGAACACACAATGCAGTCCTGTTTTCTTTGTCCCACATCGGGAATATGTAGTTTATTGTCTAATCTATTGTCCGCAGAAGATGCGGATGAATGCGTTCTCGATTCAAGAAAATCACCTACCAACTGGTCAATGAGTGCCTTAAAAATTTCTAATTGGGTTGAAAATTGAAAATTTCTAACTGTTATTACTAACTTACAAAATGATATTTACCAAAAGAACTTATTTACCAAGAGAAGGATCACTTTTCAGATTTTCTGACTCGTTAAATCTATCTATACCGCTCGAAGCTTCAAACCAGACTGAGCTCAGCTTTGAAAATCTATTCCTTCAGTTTTAGAATTGTTTATTTATATTTATTAATCTCACTATACAGTGCGAGGTATGCTCACATACCGACCTTTCTTTTACAAACTCTCCTTATCGCTCTTTTAAAGTGGCGCCGAGAAGTGCTCGGACCGTCGTGACCACGATTCTCACGTTCTCTTCTGACACAAAACCCGCTGATACTTTTTTATATATCTTAGTAATTTTACGATATTTTGATTTGATTTCTTGTGCCATTTCAAGAGAAAACTTCAGGGAAACATGCATGTTTCAAAAAGTTGCGCTGAAATACCTTAATTCCTCGTAATCACTAATAAACTTGAATGTCCCCCGAGAGGGGACATCCGAGTGATATGCTAGAATTATGATGTCCCCTGAGAGGGGACAGCGGAGTGCAAAGGGTTAAATAAGAAGAAAACTTCACAATTTTTACTTGAAAATATAACTTTATTATGTTTCAGGCAGAGTCATAATTCCATGTTCAGATTTTACATTATCAGTGTCATTAAAGATTTTACCATTTAAGGAGTTCTGCGTGGAACAAAATAAATGGAAATCTGAAGACGCAAGGTTAGGGTTATATGGTGGATGTGACGACACATCCCAACGTAGCTCCAATAATAATTTTTGGCGAGTGACCAAAGACGTGTGGAGCTTTTCATTATCATTCGTTGCGTCAAATGAATTTTTTTAAGCTGACGAGGGATCCATAAATCGAGTTTCTTAACATAGCTAAGCTGTTTTCATTTTTTTTAAATCCATTTATACGATACATAGAGCTTTTCTGAAAGCTCACGTGTTGTGCTATGACAATTTGAATTGATAATGGCCTTGATATGGCTCTCGTTAACTTTAACTGGACGGCTAGATCGTTGCGCATTTTTGAGTGAAAAATCACCAGAACGATATTTGACAAATCAATTTTGACACTGCCTTTCTTTCAAAACTTTACTCCCATATACGGCACATAACTTCTTGTATGCTTGCGATGCGTTCCTGTCTTTTCGGAAATAATACACTAAAACATGTCTGAAATGCGCGTTGTGTTCTTCCATTTTTAAATTGGGGTAAAAACGAAAATATATACCAAACGATACAATTTTCTTACTAATAAGTAAAGGTGGAAGTTCAAACAACAAAAAAATATTATAGGATAGGTGTTTTGAAGACGCTAACAAACCAAATGAATCGACAAAATCCGCAATGATTTAAGTACCAACCCAGTAATTATTTTCCGTGGCCCATTTTTGTTAATCTATTTGTCGACGTGAGTTCAGGCATGGTTTATGACACTGTCACAGATTTACAGTTTAGGACTGTCGAACATTTAATGGGCAGGACCTTCCATCGAGTTTTAATGGTTTTTTCGGTTAATTTCGAAGATAAACCATAGCCTCGATGAGTAGACTTCACGATGGACGCAATCGTCAACCTTTATTTTCACATGAGTTAAGACAATTTTGTATATTCATTTGCGGATTGAGATTTTATTAACCCTTAGCGCTCCAAGCAATTTTAATTCCAAAATCCAAACATTTTTTGACCTGCAGTGGTTTTATTGTAGATGGTTCACTTTCCCTTGTGCCATAGAAAGCATATTGCAATTATTCGTATGCACAACATTTCATTTTTGAAATTTTCAAGTGCAAATACAGTTATGTAAAAGTTGTTTGGAATAATAGTATAAAGTTAAAGTTCTTTTCACCAATTACTGACTGTCGTTGATTTGAGGAGTGTGAATTCGGTGAACCTTTAATATTAGGTTGGGGAAAAAGAAATCCATTACTTTTACGTGAACTTTAAGACTTTATTTAACATGTTTCGGATTGTCCGATTCCGATCAAATGTGCACCGTTTTGTTCTATAATTTGTTGCCATTTTAAAGGTAGCTTCATAATGCCTCTCTCTTAGAAGTCTCGGTCCCTATTGGCGAAAAACTCTAGTAATCGATTTTCACAATCTTCTCTTGATGTCAATTTCATATCAGTAAGGAAGTTCTGCAATGCAATAAAAACATGGTAATCGCTTGGTGCCAGGTCTGAACTATTAGGTAAATCGGAAAGTTCCGTCCGTTTTTTTACAAAAAGTAAAGCTTTATTCATGAAAGAAAATGAAAAAGTACGTTAATCAAAATATTGTCCATCGTTACTGATGACTTTTTCCCATCTTTCGGGCAGCAAGCGAATTCCGCGTCGAAAGAATGATTCATCTTTGGAGGTTATCCAGGCGGAGATCCATTTTTCGAGATCTTCGTACGAATTAAATCGTTCTTCAGCAAGTGCGTGTGCCATCGACCGAAACAAGTGGTAGTCAGATGGGGCACAGTCTGGTGGATAAGCCGCATGTGGTAGCACTTCCCAGCGAAGTGCTTCTATCGTTTTCTTGACAATTTTTGAGACGTGAGGCCGAGCATTGTCATGCAGCAAAATCACCTTACGCTGTCTCATTTCATATTGTGGTCGTTTTTCGTGCAATGCTCGACTCAAACGGATAATTTGTTGTCGGTAGAGATCTCCTGTGACTGTTTGACCAGTTTTTAGCAGTTCATAGTATACCACACCTTCCTGATCCCACCAAATGCAGAGTAAAGCCTTTTTTCCGTGGATATTCCGCTTTGGCGTCGATGTTGAGGGTTGGCCAGGATCACAAATGGTTTCTCGACGTTTAGGATTGTCAAAATAAATCCATTTTTCATCCCCAGTGATGAAACGATGGAGAAACCCCTTTCTTTGTTGCCTAGCAAGCAAAATTTCGCAGATGGTTCTCCGCCTTTCAATGTCTCTTGGCTTGAGTTCATATGGGACCTACTTTCCTTCCTTGTTGACCTTCCCTAAGGCTTTTAAACGGTCGGAAATGACAGATTGAGCACAATTTAACGCTTCTGCAATTTGTTTTTGCGTTTGACATGGATCTTCATCCACCAACGTCTGCAATTCTTCGTCTTCGAATACTCGTGGCCGTCCAGAACGCTCTTTGTCCTCCAAAGAAAAATCACCATTTTTAATACGTCGAAACCACTCTCTACATGTTTTATCGGAAACAGTATTATTGCCATAAACGTCTACAATCGTTCGATGAGCTTCAGCTGCCGTTTTCTTCCAATTGAAACAAAAGACTAACACTTCGCGCAAATGACGCTTATTCGGCTCAAATTCCGATATCTTCAATGTAGAAAAGAACGAAGTTATTGATGCAAGCGTAAATTGTTGTGTACTGAGTTTTATTAACAGATGTTCAAACTAAAAAGTTAGCCTTACTTTAGAGGTTATAGTTACCCACAGTTCGAGCTACGGCTACTCGACGCTAGATGGACAGAACCTTCCGATTGACCTAATATATGGTGGATGCATCAAAACTTCCCAACCAAGCTCCCGGAGGTTCTGGCAAATCACTATACATAGACGTGTGTGGCCTGGCGTTGTCCTGATGGAACACAACATCTCTCCTGTTGGCCAATTCTGACCGTTTCTGTGCAATCGCAAGCTTCGAACGGTCCACTTGCTAATAGTAGAGATCCGAATTTAGTGTTTGACCATATGGAAGCAACTCTTAATAAATGATTCCTTTCGAGTCCCATCAAATGCACAGCACAACATTTTTGGCCGTTAGTTCTGGTTTGGCCACCGTTTGAGCTGCTTCACCGCGCTTTGACCACGATTCTTTTCGCACAATGTTGTCGTATGTGACCCATTTCTCATCCCCAGTCATCATCCGTTTAAGAAATGGGTCTATTTCATTCCGTTTGGCCAAGACTTCGCAGATGGAAATTCGATCCATCGTGTTTCTTTGTGTTAATTGGTGAGTCACCCAAACATTGAGCTTCTTTTTGAATCCAGCTTTGTGCAAATGGTTTAAAACTGTTTTATGGTAGATCTTTAGCTCCCGGGTGATGCTACGACTGCTAACATGTCGGTCAACTTCGATTATTTCTGTGATTTTATAGATATTTTCGACGACGGGCTTACCAGTGCGAGGTGCATCTTTGACATAAAAAATACCTGAACGGAATCGACGAAACTAAAATTGTACGTAATTGGCTGTTACAGTATCGGCACCATAAACATCAATCACAATTTCAGCCACCTGGCTTGCGTTTTCGCCTTTATCAAAGGAAAACTGTAAAATGTACCGAATTTTCTCTTTGTTGATTTCCATTTTTAACACCCTGTAACTCACAACTGAATGGACCAGACAAAAAATAGCAAAAGAATTTTTTTAATACGAAATGTCACTTTTCTAACGAGCATAAATCCGAAATTGTTTGATCGATACTTTACGAGATATCGATCGTTACAGCCATCTACCGAAAAATAATGGATTCCTTTTTCCCCAACCTAATATTACTGGGTATTGAGCGACGCAACAATTATGGCATGGATTTTTGTCAACAGATGAAGCCTAACATGGAGAAAACAGGATGTCTGATTCGCTGCCATGGCGAGCATTGCAGTTCCTCGCAATGCTGCTCTAAAGAAAAATTCATAGAAGACTCGTGTTCGCACGTAATAACGGAGCAAGTGCAATCAATAAACAAAAAGCTTGAGAGGAAAGAGATTGTGCCATCTCCATTGGTGGTCGATCTGAAAGGATTTACTGCTCTTGGCGGCGAGGCATCGCGCAAGGGCTACGTGCTGGATACAATCGCTAGTCGGTCGAACGATGGACAATCAAGAGATAACAAAGATAACGCGGGCGACAGTTCCTACGCGATAACTGTGGATGTTAGTAACCAAAAATGCAGCACTAGTTGCAGTGCTGAGATAGAATCGTAACGGTTAGACAATAACTAGAGTGACAATTCTGCTTTTATATCACTGGACACAGAGAGGGATCAAAGTATTATGAACACTTCAACACTAACAAAATTATATAACTTTTTGTAGTTAAAAAATATGCTGCATTGAAGAAGCAGCTCCACTTTGTGGTAATTTTAATGAGAGAACAAAAATCATTTACAGACTAATTACTATTTCTAATGCGTTGTGAGTTTATAATGAATTCATATTAATGTTGATACATTTTTATAAAAGATTTAAAACATTACCTCTTTTACTGTTCCAATGAATACAATGTAAATACTAAAGCTGCTTCGTTTTTGTGCCAGAGTAGAAAGAAGTAGTAAGCACACGTAACTCAGTAGCAACACTCAAAAATTTGAAGAAGAGTATATTTTATTTTAACACTACAACTACTGAACAATTAATCCAACAATATACATTGCTTTGTAATAATAACGAGACTGCATCTATTAAAACTTCATACAATACTTATTGTAAGGTATACGTCATTAAAGAAGTACATCCGACAATTTTGGATGAAAACATTTTTACGATTCCAATAATTGGGAAAGAAAGAACTAGGGACCAGTCAAAATAATTGGTTTGGTAGTTCTAGTGTTAATCATCACTATAACAAGTATTTTATTCAAAAATGTACAGTAATATTTTATACTATCATAATAAAATAACATTTACATAGACAGGTGTTTCTAAAGACAATCCATATATTTTATAAAGACAGTTATCATTGCGAAACTTTTCCATTTGTTCATAATAATTTGATTATCCAATATATTTTTAATGCGACATAGTAAAGTATCAGACGGGCTACAGAGCGATAAGTTTTGACTTGGATAATCACAATAAGCAAAGCTTAATTTCGCTTTTCGTTTTATTAGATAATAAGCTTTTATTCAATGACCCCATATTGTGTATGTCATTGTTGTAACGACTATTTTCTACTGTGCTAATTAGTATTAAACAATAAGATATCTGGTATGTCGTGAAAAGAAACGGAACCGGAAAGATACTGATAGTTATTATAATATTGATTACTTGTTGTTATTTCCGCGAAACAGATATTTTAATAACTTCATGTATAAACACAGTGTATAATAATTTACATTTTTGATGGGATACAGCGAAGCGAAATATTTTGTATATTTTTTTACACGTGAGACGATATCTTAATAAAGAAGACTGCAATCCTGAAGTAAATACTGCGATAACTTGTATGTACAAATAATACAAATAAGGATACACTTTTAAATGGGTATTTTTAATAATTGAGTGTACACAATTAAAACTTAGACTGTTACGCTTATGTTATTCGTTTCATACTAATATTGTCTATTTAATTCGTTATAGCGATGGCTAGTCGATGTAACTAATTTCTGCGTTAATAGAATGATATTTAATGGCACTCATTTGTTAAAGATAATTTTAAAAATAATTCCATAGCGCCAATCATCGTTGACCACAGTGATCAATGTGTTAAGATTAGGAGGATACATTTCAATTATTCGAGTCGATTATAAGAACGATGATGTCTGTGAAACTCGTTTTTATATAATAATCAGACTGATAGCGTATATCATTTGCGACTAATTAACCAAGAAATGTCAATGTTCATGTACTTTTGTGACATATGAAATATAATGAATTTTTTTTCCGTACAGATTCGAATCTTGAATTACAGTTTCACTATAATTATTAGATATTGCTATCCTATCACTGTATTACCTATTCGCCTAAATATCACGCAACAAAAATTAAAATGTAACACCTATTTCATCATACCTTGTTCTAGATTAAAGAATTTTTCGACATTTGCATAGCTTGAGGATCAAAATAATTACTCTATAAACGGCGAATCTATTTTACAAATATACAATTGCCGATATAAAGGGTGTCCCAAAATTAACGCAAGGTTTGAATTAAATAGAAAACACAGTTTTTAGTCTTTAGATTGTTATTTTTTTCATTGCACCATAAAGTACATAGGATAGGCTTTGCTGGCACATACGCACTCTTTTGTCGAAATTTTTCATGACCTTTCTGCATAATTGTGGCTGAATTTCGTTGATGCAGCGTTTAATTTCCTCTTGTAATGCACGGGTGGTTATGGGCTTGTTGACATAGACCATTGACTTCAAATAACCCCATAAGAAGAAATCTAATGGTGTTAAATCACACGATCTAGGGGGCCAATTCTGATCACCGAAACGAGAGAGTACACGACCAGGAAATGTCTCGTGTAGTAATTGAATTGTTTCACTGGTTGTATGGCATGTGGCACCGTCTTTTGAAACCACATATTGGCCACATCAATAGCATCCAATTTCGGCAGAAAGAACTGTGTTATCATGTCGCGATATCGAGCACCAGTAACAGTCACTGCTTGACTAGTCTCATTTTCAAAACAGTATGGTCCAATGATGCCTCCAGCCCAAAATCCGCACCAAACAGTGACACATTGTGGGTGCATTTGTTGTTTGACAATCACATGTGGATTCTACGAACCCCATACACGGCAATTTTGGCGATTAATAAAGCCATCAAGGTGAAAATGTGCTTCATCG
>CM052098.1:20043108-20079696 GCA_028453745.1 Agapostemon virescens
TTTTTATTTCATTATTTTATGTTTTATTTTTATTTCATTATTTTATGCTAAGTAGTTATATTTATCTTCAACTCTAATGTGTATACTTCATATCATTATTTGTTAATTAATTTCAGTTTTCCCAACCAGAATATAAAATTGATTTATGTCTGCCTTACGTGTTAACATCAATATACTATTTTTAAGCCAACGAAAAGCATTTATAATACCTTAATTAACTATAATATAGGATCAAAAGTTCTACATCATCTTCGTCTCACCAATAATGTGGTATATGTGACTAGGTAAATTATTTTTTAAATATTTCGGTAAACATCAATTTTTATAATGATTCTGTAAGAAGTATGCACAAATAAATACAATAATCCAGCTGTTGTAAGTAGTACATCTAAACCGTGTATCTTGATGAAAAATAAAAATGATTGTCATTAATTTCAATGAATGGAAGATGAATAAAAATGTATTTTTACTCTTAATGTTTTATATCGTTATATTCTCGAATGATTTTATGGTTTTACGATTCACCATATCATTTTTCTTTTGAATACATAAAATCTACAGTCTTGTGATATCAACTATGGAAACGTGAATAAAAGAATTTATTCTGAAATTATTTCGGAAACGATATGAAATCAGAGCATCCGGTGCGAACCGGTAAGCACCATTGTAATCTACATCTTTTGTCAGCGAATTACAAATTTCTTGTTTATATGGTGGTAGAAATTGAATATTTATGTCTCTAACATTTTTATTTACAAAATTATCATTTTCACTTTTGAATTTTGTACCATTAACATTAATAGTGTGTCAATGAACAATAATCGCATTGATTAATATTGAAATAAGTCTTATCTAAATACAAAATTAAGTATTAATTAATTAAGTATAATAAACCTATAGATTAGAGACTATAATAGTTTATTTAATCAAAAAGTTCCGTGACATTTATGACATTGTTTTATTAAAAATGTGGTATGAGTATTAATGTAATTACTTAATTATAAATATAATTAATTATTAATATAATAAGGCAGAATAAAATGTACACACAAACAGAATATTATTAGGGGTAATCATAAGTAATAAATAAATATATATAATAATAAGTAATAAATTATAATATATATATATTACTATGATATATTTTAATATATATGTATATATAGTACATTATAGAATAACCATTTTATCTTCAATTCTGGCCTCCATGATATAGTATCATAATTTCATTGGGAATAAAATGTTTCCAATAATTCTAATTCTGTAGTATTTTCTCATAAATTCCTTAAAAACTTTTCATGTTAGTATGGATAACAATGGTTCCGATTCTTATATCTGCGTTTCGGAGGTTTTCAAATCCATTGTTAACATATAAACTAATATTATTCGCAGGAAAGCACTATACTTACTATTCCATATTTGTTTATCAACGTTTATGCAAAAATATTGTTTACTCGCTTGATATTTCTGAACGATCAAGTACTTTTTCAATCTTGTTTAACTGTAGCTTTAACGTCAGCAGTGATATAATTTTTTAATACTTTTTCCGAGTAAATATTTTCCACTTCTCTTGAATACGTTGTTTGAAATCATTCATCGGTTTCAAATTGTCTTCTAGCTTTGTATTTACCATTCCTTGATACAATTCTTTCAGCTATTTTTAATAATGTTAAGAATGGCAGAACTTGTTGGATAGTCTACAATTTGAGTTATCTTTTAGGAAAAGTATTCCTTCGTTACCTTCTTAGTATGAACCACAGCGTTCTCATGTTGGAAAATGATTTTATCTTCATCAACACGTTTATTTGTTCATAAATAATTTTTAAACACTTTGTACTATTTTCCAGTAATAAATTTTATGTCCATTATCACATAATAGTCAATGTCGGAACAAATCATTATACTTCATCTTCCATCTGTTGATGGCGCAACATTTATTGCTTCTACGTCAAATTATTGTAATAACAATTGAAACAATCACATTAATCTAACAAGTTATAAATTGAATCTCTTCTTGTTTGAAAATACGATGTTTCGGCGTTGTTTCTTCATAAATATATTCTTTTCTGCAAACTGCAGGCGATTTATGTTAACTCGTTCATTTGAATATGGATTCTTCTGAATTTGTGGTCTCACCTTCTTCGAATTAGTGTCTATATCAGTATTGCAAAAGCACGTACACCAATGTCGTTCTTATCGTTGCCCGTTTTTTGTAAGCAGATAAGATTTGCGAACGTCCAGACATCTTTCCCCATAATTTTCAGGTTCATCCTATAAATCCATTATATCTAACAGACTGCTACTTATGGCTTTTGGTATTGTGCTACTGAATATTGTTAATTTTGTGTGTCATTCTGGAATATATTTCACGAGTATTTATTGGGTTGGCAACTAAGTGATTGTGGATTTTAAATAAGAAGGAAAATTCACAATTTTTACTTGAAAATGTGTCGATAACCTTCCGCCATCTTTCAGACAGTGTCATAATTCCATGTTCATAAACCTTCTGATTTTTCTCAGCAAAAAGCTGAGTTAAATGAGATTTTACATTATCAGCGTCATTAAAAATTTGACCGTTTAAGAAGTTCTGCATGGAGTGAAATAAATGAAAATCTGAAGACGCAAGGTCAAGGTTATATGGTGGATGTGGCAACACATCCCAACCTACCTTCAATATTTTTTGGCGAGTGACCAAAGATGTGTGGGGCTTCCATTATCATGCGTTGCGTCAAATGAATTTCCTTAAGCTGACAAGGGGCCCATAAATCAAGTTGTTTAACATGGCCAAGCTGTTTTAATTTTTTCTAATGCATGCATGCGATGCATCAAGCTTCTTTGCAATCTCACGTGCTGTGCAATGACGATCTGACTCGATAATGGCCTTGATATGACTCTCGTCAACTTTAACTGGATGGCCAGATCGTTGCGCACTTTTAAGTGAAAAATTACCAGAACGAAATTTGGAAAACCAATTTTAACGTGTACGGTACATAACTTCTGGTATGCTTTCGATGCGTTCCTGCCATTTCGGAAATAATACAATAAAACATGTCTGAAATGCGCTTTTTGTTTTTCCATTTTTAAATTCGGATAAAAACGAAACTAAATAATAAACGATACAATTTTCTTACTAATAATTAAAGATGGAAGTCCATACAACAAGAAAATAGTATAAAATAGTTGTTTTGAAGACGTTAACAAAACAAATGAATGCGCTAAAACTATTTATCAACAAAATCCGTAATCATTTAGGCCTATTTTTGTTAATCTATTTGTCGACGTGAGTTTAGGGACGGTTTATGACACTGTCACAGATTTACAGTTTGGGACTGTCGAATATTTGACGTACAGCACCTGCATCGAGTTTTAAGGGCTTTTTCGGTTAATTTCGAGGTGTCATAATCCGTAACCTTGACGTGTAATTTCCAGAAAGAAGGAAACACTCGACATGATTTCTAAATTTGCCGTCCACCTCGTGCGGAACAGGGGAATTTTTCGCATTTCCATCCTTCGCGCGGATAAGGGCGCGAGGGAAAGGCGATCGGACCCAAGGCGAGGCTACCTTTTTCCAAGACGGAAGTCACAACTGTTTCAGAAGTCGTTAGAAACACTTCAGTAGTCGGAATTGTAGAGAACCATTTTAGAACTCGATTGGAACACTTGTCTTTAGAAGTCACTGGAATTTCATCAAGTCCCGGGACTTGTTATCGGAGCGTTCTACCAGTGTACAACAGCTTGCTAATTGTATTAAAGTCTTTGGCTCACCAGTCCGTATTAAGTTTTTCCCACGTTAACACATTAAGGACCGCTCACGAGTTTTCTCGTGTTTCGCGTCTCATCTGTTACGGATCGATCACGAGATAACTCGTGTTTTCTACACGCTGTCTTTTAGATGTCACGTACTTTGATAGATTGTATCTATTGGGTTGTTCAGAAAGTAATTTCGTTTTTTTGTGAAAATGAAAGACAATTTTCGTATAATGAACAAATATTTTATTCAATTATACAGGGTGTCCCACGCAACTGGAACAGGCTGTACCTCCTAAATGGTTGAGAATAGAAGAAAATGTTATAAGTAGAAGTTAAATGGTATCAGACGGTGCATAATATGCAACTAATTTTATGCACTTTTGTGCATCGGTGCATCAGAAAAATGCAACTGCATATTTTTTTAAAATAGAAACCTATATTTCTGACTGCACCAATCGATGCAGTTTCTTGTGCTCTACATAAAAGTACTACATACTTATGCCCTAAACTTATTCGTTAAGAAGTTATCGAAGCTAAACATTACAAACATTATAATAGAGCATAACGTAGGTACTTCGGAACACTTGCCGAGAGGCCGAAATAATTCAGAGAACTTTTAGCTTCGATAACTTCTTAACGAATAAGTTTAGGACATAAGTATGTTCTATATAGTATATATATAGTACTATATACTATATCTACATAGTACTTTTATGTAGAGCACAAGAAACTGCATCGA
The DNA here is from genome assembly GCA_028453745.1 of Agapostemon virescens. Classification (NCBI taxonomy): domain Eukaryota; kingdom Metazoa; phylum Arthropoda; class Insecta; order Hymenoptera; family Halictidae; genus Agapostemon; species Agapostemon virescens. The sequence continues at coordinate 20,047,598 of CM052098.1, forward strand.
TTGGTGCAATAAAAAATATAGGTTTCTATTTAAAAAAAATATGCAGTTGCATTTTTCTGATGCACCGATGCACAAAAGTGCATAAAATTAGTTGCATATTATGCACCGTCTGATACCATTTAACTTCTACTTATAACATTTTCTTCTATTCTCAACCATTTAGGAGGTACAGCCTGTTCCAGTTGCGTGGGACACCCTGTATATTGGCCATTCTGGTCCAATACCTTTTGCCATCTTTCTGGTAGTAGCATGATTCCACGCTCATAAAATTTTTGGTCTTTGCTGGCAAAAAACTGATCGAGGTGGTTTTTGACCTCCTCATTTGAAGCGAAAGTTTTACCGTCTAAAAAATTTTGCAGTGACCGGAACAAATAATAATCCGAAGGTGCCAGATCTGGAGAATATGGTGGGTGTGGTAGTGTATCACATTCAAGCTGTAAAAGCTTTTGGCGAGTAACCAAACTTGTATGAGGTCTCGCATTATCTTGGTGGAACACTACACCTTTTCTGTTGGCTAATTCTGGCCTTTTCTGTTGAAGTGCATCATTCAGTTTGTCCAGCTGATAACAGTAGACTTTCGAATTAATTGTTGTGTTATCCGGTAAAAGCTCAAAAAAAACGATTCCTTTAAAATCCCACCAAACAGACAGCATCACCTTTTTTCGATGGATATTGGCTTGCGAAATGCTTTGAGCCGGTTCATCTTTTTTGCTCCATGATCTCTTGCATTTGACATTGTTATATACAACCCATTTTTGTCCCCAGTAATGATGCGCTTCAAAAATGGATCATTTGCGTGACGTTTGAGAAGCGAATCACAGATGTCAACGCGATGACACAAATTTCTCTCCGTGAGAACATGGGGAACCCATATATCGAGCTTCGAGGTTAAACCCAGGCCTTTCAAGTGGTCATAAACAGTTGAATTTGATAAATTTAACCTCTCACCGATCTCACGAATTGTTATTCGCCGGTTTGCATCAACTAATGCCTTTATCGTGTCTTTATCAGCTTCAACCGGCCTCCCAAAACGTGGTGCATCTTCGACATCAACATTGCCGGATCGAAATTTTGCAAACCAGTTCTGGCACTGGCGTACTGTCAACGCATCTTCTCCATACACATCGATTAATTTCTTTCTGGCTTAAACAGCATTTTTACCTTTTCTATAGTAAAAAGGTAAAATATGACGAAAATGCTGCTTATTGCTCTACGTATTTAAAAAGAAACCAATCAAAAACTACTGCGTAGAATCAATTGGACTTTTTCACACACAAGCCTTGCTATATCAGCTCTCAAAACATATAATGATTATGCGGCTTAAGTGTGAAGTTGGGTGCAAAAAAATACAATTAAATTCTCTGTCGGGAAAAAACGAAATTACTTTCCGAACAACCTAATATTTTGTCTTTTTAAGTGTTCACATCAATACTCAATGTATTACACCCGATTGCCTTCATGTTTCTTTCGCTTACTTAATTTCTGAAAGTTGCACAAATATTGCTTCATAAAAAAAAGTTATGATGATTTTAGCAACGTGCACGTTTTCCCAAAAATTTGCGGTCCCAAGCGTATGTCCTACACATTTCTTAGCGGTTCTTAATGCGTTAAAGAGGGTAGTTCTTCGAGCAATTCTTGAGCTCTTGGCGTGCTTCACGTACGGTCGCGACATCATCCGCAACAATATTATCCTTTTTAAAAAACTGTAGGTCACAAAATGTTATAACACATTCGATTAACTATATTTCATGTTTAATTCCTATTATTCAGTAGCTCATGTACAAGCGAGAATCGTAGAGTTTGTGATTGTCTCATCATTTTGTCCCGTTTTGTGTGTTACAAAATATACATTCGCATTTGTATTATATTTTCGAAATGGAAATTCTGAAGAATATTCAGCATTTTATACATGTAGATATGCCCAGTATTAACAATAACGTTTAAAAAATTAATTTTTACCAGTTTTTACTACAAAACTTTAAAGAATGCAAGATGTGCTATCTTTTTTCTCCGGAATATATTATGTATGTTTTTTGATTATCATAAATGCACGTAATATTTTATGATTTATCTTTTACTTCCGAACGATAAATTATTAACATGTATAAGCGTGCACATTGTTGTTTTAAATTTATAAATATTTAACAAAAATATGATATTAACCCTTTGCAGTCGAAGTTGTTTTAACTTTAAAACCAAGGCACTTCTTATAACTTGGAATATTTCCAAGTTATATTTCCTCTTATGCTTATGAAGGTTTATTCTTCGTATTATCAACAGCTAAATGTTTATCAATTTCTTAAACACAACCATAATAATGTAAAGATTGTTTCAAATAATAGTGCACCCATTTTGAGTGGTGCCTCGTAGTCATCGTTCGAGTGCTATACGTATACACACTGATCTACGTGTGTTACATTCTTTTCCACTATATATCTTCAAATAAATATTACATTTGAAATTATTACTGTTATCATTATTGTTTGTATTATTATTACTAACACTCTTATTAATACTATCTTTAAGACATCTCGGAAAACATTAGAGTAGTCGAAATTTTTTATGCATTTATGCATTTTAAATCCTAAAGACATGTATAAGAATTATGAAACAGACGTTGCTACAACGTTCGCAATTTAAGTCCTATGAACGTCCATAATACCTAAGAAAACGACGTTCCTACAACGTCCAAGATTTATCTCTTAAGAGCATCCATAAGCCTTAAGGAATGAATGCTCCTCCAACGTCCGAGATTTAACTCCTAAGAACATCCATAAGCCTTAAGAAATGGACGTTCTTTCAACGTCCGAAGAGCGTTCATAAGATTTAACACTAAACCTACCACAACAGGTCAAATTTATTTTGCAATTATTGTACGGTGCTATTTGGATGACTGCTAAACCAGCAAAGTCATAAGATAATTGTAAAATTAAAATAAAGGATATCGTATAGTCTTTCAACCTTCTTGCATTTTGCAAATGTGAATCGAATTCATTCTTAAACAAATAATTCCGTCAACCTTATATAGGTGGCATGACAGACAAGGTATTAAGCAACGCGAAGATATGACCAAATTGATAAATAGAATTGAAAATTTAAAATAAGAAACGTTTGAAATAGGAAGCACAAATACATGTTACATTTTAATTGCTGTGAGGTGACCAGAAGAAGTCTGAATTTTCAACGAATGTTAACATCTTCTGTATGAATTATTTATCGAGAGTTGAACTGTGGCTCCAGTAAAAAGTTCTCGCAGTTGGCCACTGTTAATACATTTCTATATGTACTTGTTTGCCTCGTGGAATGAGCCCGCTAGCTGATAATGCGACTACGCTATCACTAGAGGAAAGGAAGGACTTCCTTCCTACAGACTCTCGTATATACGCAGAAACGAAACTAGCAACTCGTGTGCGTTTTTACGGTGCATTATTGTGGGAAGAATTCGATGAAATCAAACCATCTGCAGGACATTGTGGCTATGGTATCACATGTCTCCTTAAAACTGTTTAGAAGAATTTCGCAACTCTTTTGTAGAAATGCTTTCCATATGAAAGTAAAATTGACTGGTGCACATTGTCTTATAAAAATGCCAAGAATTAATTTATTTGGATTATTTGCAATTTTCAATAAAACGTATAATTGAACAAAGAGATCAATTGAATAGATTCCTATAAAGGCAATTTTATGACATCAATAATTGCAAGACAAAAATTCTGAAGAGAGTGATTTGACGCGCTGTGGTAAGTTTAGCATTAAGCCTTATGGATGCTCTCCAGACGTTGGAGGAACGTCCATTTTTTAACACTAAACCTAGTGAGCATAAAAATTTATTGGTAGTATATTGTCTTATAAAAATGACAAAATTTAATTTATTTGTATTATTTGCGATTTTCACTACAAAATATAATTGAATAATGAGATCTATTGAATCGATTCTTTTAAAGGCAATTTTATAACTTCAACAATTGCAAAATAAAAATTCTGGAAAGGGTCATTTGACCCGCTGTGGTAAGTTCAGAATTAAGTCTTATGGATGCTTTTCGGAGAAACGTCCATTTCTTATTACTAAACTTACCGAGCATTAAAATTGACTGGTGCACATTGTCTTATAAAAATGCCAAGATTTAATTTATTTGGATTATTTGAGATTTTCACTAGAAAATATAATTGAACAAAGTGATCTGTTTAATCAATTCCTATAAGGACAGTTTTATAACTTCAACAATTGCAAAATAAAAATTCTGAAATGAGTCATTTGACCCGCTGTGGTAGGTTTAGTGTTAAGGAGGGAACCCGAATTAAAAAGCTGAAAATAAGCGGATTTTCGGAATTCTTTTTTAATAGAATTAATAGAACCTCTTTGTAACTTTAAGGACATTTTATTTAATATGTTAACGGCATATAGACACTTTAAATGTAACTAACTCTTAGAAATAGAGTTATAGTCGCTCCTGCAAAATCATCGAAATGATAAAACCGCGGCAGAGATATATATATATATATATATAGTCGCCAATTCTTGTTCAATGAAACAGATAATTCTTTGTTGAACGGCCTTGAGGCGCTCATAAGACGGTGTATTTATAACCGCGTAAAAAGATGAAATTTTGGCAATACAGTCGCTGATTCTTTTTGTATCAAAATTGATAATTGCTGCAGTAAATGGGCTTGAGACGTCTCTAAGACGGTGCATTTTAGTACGTGTAGAAAAGTGAAATTTTGGTAAAACCATTTAGCAATAAACGTAAACCGATCTTAATTATTTAGTCTGTTGTAGTTGCACTTTGAAAAGGTCAATTAACCGAAAGACATGACAAAGGATGAATGGCAATATAATGTTATACTCCATCTACAGAACATTAAAACTATATTTGAATTGAATATTAAACCTTCAACATATTTTATTAAAATATTTATTTATTTTATATACTTCTTTAGTCTTTAAACTAGGTGATTTATTTAACCAATAAAGAATAGTTACGTGTACATGTGTTCAATGTTACTTACTGTTAGTTTCATTCGTTTCTAAATTCTTATGTTACGAAGAAATGAGTGCGGAGCGAATTTTGTGTGCTTCAGTCATGTGTCAATTATTCCGTTTATGGAAATGATTATCGTTGTCAAAGAGAATTGTTAGTTACTGGATAATAATGTTCTCGACTCATTCTATAATCTAGTTAATTTCGGCTGCAATAAATTAATGTTCAATGTGACTAATTTTAAGGTAACCATTCTTAAAGAACGCAGTGGTGCCGATCACTAGAAACGACCATGGCATTCAACTTGTTAAACAATAAAATTCACTAAAAGTTATAGCGACTACCATAATTGATCACACACTTTTACACACGTTTTACAAATGGATCAAACGGTTTCTGTTTCTTTTTGTTATTATAATAGCTAGAAGGCTTAATTCGATCGTTTAATTTATTTATTTAAGAAAAAGGTATTTTTAAAAACTGCATCGAATACTGATGGGAAGCACTGTATGTACGCAAGCAAAGGTCTTTGCGACATCGACCTTAATCGTGTGTCAAGACCATGAAAATCGGCGAGGTGTGCCCTAAAGTAAATAATTACCGAAAACTGCGTCGTCGTTTGTCCTCTCACAGTTTAACACTAAATTTACCATCGCCGGTTACATATTTTGCACTCTACAATTATTAAAACGATAAAAATGCTTTCATTTAAAAATATTAAAATAAGCGTCTTTATTCCAATACGTACTACTGTAAAAATTGCAAAAGATCTAGGTAAATTAAATTTTGTCATTTTTATAAAGCAACGCATATCAGTTGCTTTTAGGTTCTGGGTTAGGGTTAACGAAAAGATTTTTGGGACATTCTGTAATATAATTAGCGAACATTGCAAAGGATGTTCATTCACCATAATCGTCAGCCATTCCACCGAACGATTTTCGTTTAAAGCGAGCTCTTCAGTACATTCTTGACGAGAAGTCACGTCACAACGTTACTAAATTCAGCTATGCGGATTGTATAAGTGATACTACTCATAAAATAAACTAGTTTACTATTATTTATAATATTACCACGTTGATTTACTTCTCTTTCAATCAAAATTCCTTTCTCGTACCGTTGAGTTTGCTCACATAGCACTACAATGGCGCCTCTGAAATAACACTAAAAATTGGCGTACTATTATTTAAAATCGCTTTTACATCACTATATTTGCATTTAAGAGAACAGAGTAACAGTAATCAATTTGACATGCACGAAAGGAAATGAACCATAATAGAATTATTATAAAAAGATGTATCGATTTAGGAATTCAAATTGCTTGGAGTGCAAAGGGCGAAATCAAGATCGTACTAAAATTCAAGGTGTCTGTAAGAAACAGATGTTTACGATTATGATAGTTTAGTATGGGTAATAACGCCATGACAAATCTTTGGAATTTCCCTGTATCTGTATTTGCGAAATGAGAACGCAAACCACTACCTGGCATTTATGAGTCTGATACATTGCATCATTGCTGATATCGGTGCGTGGTTAAGATGATACATACTTCTTCTGCAATTCTAATTATCTTTCATTTTTATCAATTGTTGGAATATTAATTTCTGAGCTCATTATTAGTTGCATCAATATAAAAAACCTTATTAAATCAACGTCTGCGTAAAACTTTAGGTTCGTGTAAGTAGAACTTTTGTCTTGAATGAGAACGTGCAAAGAACGGTTTTTATCGTCAGCTTTATTGATGTAACGATAATTCATGTTAGTTCAGTGAATGTAGCGTGTTTGGTGGAGTGATTTCCTGTTATTCGCTTCTCGTATTTGCATTACTTTCAACAGTTATATACGGAGGGTGGTAAAACTATTATGAACACTAGTCATAAAAATACTTCTTTTATTCCAGAGTTTAATGTTCTTTTTCCCAGTAGTATAGCAATATAACGACGATTTTATATTATTTACGAGTGAAAAAAGCTGCAGTAATGAAGAGGTAGCTTCATTCTTGACTAATTTGAGTAAAGAAATAAAAGGCAATAAAAACTAAAGAATGTAGTCGTTAAAATTAAAATTAGAGTAATGAAGAATATAGTCATTGTAGAGATTTGGGAATAAACGAATAGAATCAGATCCCACATATTTTTATGCAATTCAAGATGAAGCGACGTCTTATCTTGCGATTCAATATTAAGCAACACCTTGAAATTTAGTATAACAAACACTGAATCTTTATCTATTACAGAACTATAAAATTTAAACGATCAACAAAAGACTAAGGAAAATTAAACTATGAATATACAACTGAATAATGAATATAATAACCACTAGCTTCTCAAAACTAATATAGTCAAAGAATATAGTCAATTAATATTTGTCTTGATATATTTTTACACTGTACGCGAAGCCTATACCTTTTGATACCACTCCAATTAATGGAATTTAAGTATTGAGTCTGCTTGGAGTTACTCATGTGCCAAAGTAAAAAGTAATGGTGTTAAAATGATTTTGAGAAGAATATACTTCATTTGAATCATTGCTGTAAATAGTAATGTATTTACAAACGTATAATAATATTTTACACTATTATTATAATACAATAATATTCACAAAGACATGAGCTGTCTTTGTGCATATTTTAAATAATAATTAATTAGTTAATAATAATTTCATCGCATTCTGCACGTAAAAGAATTTAATGTATCCGTTTCTATTATTTTTATAGATTTATTCATTTACTTTTGTAATACGTGCTCTGCGGTGTATCCGACCACGAAAGATCATGTATTTTAATTTATACTCCTTGCGGTTAAAGTCCGATTCATGTCCGGTACTGCTACGTTTAGTTTACTGTTGGCTAACGATATTATAAAAATTTGGAAAATTATACCGAATTTAATTAAAATATATGCAGATTGGACCAACAATTACTTGAATATTTTAGTTACTTTCAAATATATGAAAAAATAGTATATACGAAACTTGTATGGTATAATGGAGAAACCGTTTTTTATATAAGAGTGAAAGCATTATTGGAAATTTCAAGGTCACATTGACCTCTTTAAATGGAATGATTTACCTTTTGTAGAGTGAATCGGTGGAGCATCGAGTTCAGAGTAAAAATGTATTGACCTACATCTTCTGAACCTAAAAGTTGTCAAGTTATTTTCAAAATAATCTACGATAGGTACTTATGCTCTGGTAGCTTGTAACTACTTGAAATGGTGTTCTTGAACTTGAATGTAGCGAGTGTATATGCAAAATTATTTCGATAATATTAGTTCATGTGAATATGTTAGATGAATACATACAGTGGCTCACGAAAATGCTCGTATAATACAAATATTTAGTTAGATTCAAAAATCTAAATAACTTATTTAAAATTGATAAAGAAGCATTGATTTACTGAACGATGTACAGAAATGATTTCGAAGTAACTGTAACTGGTAGGAATTACTAGAAAAAATAAAACAGACATTTTATAAAACTTTTCTATTTGAGCCTGTAATGAAATTTTAATGGAATATAATTTAATGAATTCATGGAAATCGATTGATGCAGAAAAGAAAACGATACGTGTCGAAAGATGTAAGAATTTCTGGACTCTAAGCAGAAATTAACCAAAAGTTCTGAAAAATTGCTATTTTCACCATTTTAAACCGCTTATAGCTCGTGTATACGTCAATTGATTATGATAAATTTTTCTGCAAGTATACAACTATAATAAATGTACAAGAATAAAAAATATTTAAAAAGTACTTTCTTATATTTCACGTAAGTCGTAGCAATTGCGACTTTTTTAAATCCTTTTTGCTGATCATTTAGTAAATCAATTGTAGTTGTCCAAGAAATGTCAAAACGTTTGATTCAACATTAAAAAGTTTTTCGAATTTAAAGGGTGTACTTTCGCGAGTCACTGTAAATATTACAAATCTGAAAAAGTTTGTATTTCTTTGTACATCTCGTGCACCAAACTGCTTGTTTTAAATTTTCATTTATTATATGATTATACTGAAAAAATATATTAATAGGCCAATGTTTTTTTGAAAAAATTAGTCTGGGGCGACGAAAGCAAATTAGAATTACAAACTTAAGAAAAGAAAAATCTTGTGTGAAGACAATGCGATTAAGTATTTAAGAAACAACTTATTACGCCAACTGCAATGTTTAAAGGTGGATCTTTGATGGTGTGTGGGTGTTTTTCATGCAATGGAAGTAGATCATTGGCATCCATGTAGCAATGAACGCAGACGACTACATCGATATGATGAATATGAATATGATGATATGAGTTTATGTTTCAACAGGACAATGACTTGAACATTGCGCATTTTTTCGAGATTTAAATATAAAATTAGAATTTATAGAGTATACTAAAGCTCCATTACATAAGCGGATTACTAAAATAGACCTTTCTTATCCTTTAAATTCTGAACTTGAAAAAAATAATGAACAATTCATGGAAATATTAACAAATAGCATAGCACCCCAATTAAAGGCATTTATGCAAACAAAGGGTAATAATACCTAACATTAATTATTAATTATTTATAATGATAACAATAGTTAATAAGTTTCGCGTCGTGTGTCCATATACTTTTCACCTTCCGAATTTAGTTGACTTGTCCATTAAATATATTCTATATATACAAAACTGTACATATTAAATTCAACTGTTTAATACAAATAATGTATATGCAATAAAAATACATAATCAATAAAATTGAAGTACATAACAATACAATTCTTTAATTACAAATCATTAATAATCATTTTCACTTCATGTCCACATATTTTTGTCTTCGATCATATATTTACAGAATTATACAGAGTGTCTCGTGTAACTGTACGAAGCTATATCTTTAAAACTGTCAGAAATGGAAAAAGATGTCAAAGTACAAAAGTAAATAGTAATATATGTTCTACATTTTTGTACCAATATTATGCATTTTTGTGCATTATTACACTTGCAAAGTGCAACTATATTCTTTTTTTTAGACGGACCTGCATACATTTTTTACACAAAAAGATCCTCTGTATCATTGTGCGTGTAAAAGTGTTATTGCGATACGATCGTAAAATAAATAGTTTACTACGTATTTCAACTTAGTCATACGTACTTTTAAGTGTTTTCTTACGTCTAGGATCTTACTCACGTATGACGAAGTACGAATAACCATATGAAATATAGTGTAAACGTTTGGTGCGGTATTTTTAACAATTGGGCATTATTTTTGAACGGTAATGTAACTGGACAGAAATATTGGTTATTTTTTAAATATACCCTATCGATTTGTTTGCACGATGTGGACATATCATTAGTAGCTAGATAAAAAATTAATTACTTTTAGCAAGACATAATGCCAAAAAAGTCACAAACCATTTCAATGAAAAATATCCCAATTGTTGAATTGGGACACAAGGACTGCTGCGTTGGTTAGTTAACGCTTAGGGACTTATTTCTTTGGAGCTTTCTGTAAAATACAGTCTATTTACGGCCAATTCAAAATGTCGAAGACCTAAAAATTCATACTATAACGGAAACAGCTTGAATAAGTGAACACCAAATATGTAGTGTTACGAATTTTTAAGAAACGAATAAAAGCGTGTTTAGAATGCATTGAACAGTCCTTCGACCATTTGTTATGATTTACAAGCTGCGTGGCAGCGTGAACGAGGTCGTAGAGTATGATTAAGAAAGTTGAAATACAGTAGCTCACGAAAGTATTCGGACACTCTTTGAATTTGTATAACATTTTTAAGATTGAACCAAACGTCTTGATTTTTCTGGAGCAATTAGAACCATTGATTTACTAAATGATATGCGAAAAGGATTTTGTAACAGTTGCAATTGGTATGAATTACATGAAAAATATAAAAAACATTCTTTAAACATTTTTCATTTGAGTCACGTATAAAAAATTTTAAAGCCTCATTTTGTAGATCTATGATAATTATACATATGCAGAAAAATTCATTGAAATCGATCGATGTACACACGAGCTGCACGCCATCAAAAATGGTGCAAATTGCAATTTTTCACGATATTCGGTCAGTTTCTGTTTAAACTCCACAAATTCTTACAACTTTCTACGCGTGTCGTTTTTTTATGCGCTAATCGATTTCAATGAAATTTTCAGCATGCGTATAACTAACATAGGTCTGCAAGATGCATATTTTAAATTTTCATTACGAGTTAAAATAAAAATGTTTTAAAAAATGTCTTTTTTATTTTTTCCTGTAGTTTCTTCCAATTAGAATTGTTTCTAAATTATTCTTGCGTATCATTTAGTAAATCAATACTTCTAGTTGCTCCAGAAAAGTCAAGTCGTTTGGTTGAATCCTTAAAAAGTTATTTAGGACTGAAGAGTGTCCGAATACTTTCGTGAGCTACTGTATGTAGTAAACTGTTTACTTTACGATCGTATCGCGATAACACTTTTATACGCAGAATGATCCAGAGTATCGATTTATGTAAAAAAGGTATACAATTCTATTAAAAAAAAAAAAACAATGCAGCTGCATTATGCAAGTACATCAGTGTACAAAAATGCTTAATATTGGTACAAATTTGTAGAACATGTATTACCATTTACTTTTGCATTTTGACATTTTTTTTCTACATGTGACAGTTTTAAAGGCATAGCCCCGCACAGTTACACGAAACACCCTATATAATATTGTTAATATATGGTCGGGGACAGGAGTACGTGGACAGAAAGTAAAAATGGTTATTAATGATTTATAATTAAAGAATTGTATTGTTATGTACATCAATTTTATTGATTATGTATTTTTATTGTATATACATTATTTTTAGTAAAGAGTTAAATTTAATATGTTTAGTTCTGTATAGATAGAATATCTTTAATGAATAGGTCATCTAAATTCGGAAGGGCAAAAGTATAAATATATTTAAAAAAAGAATACAGTTGCATTTTGCAAGTGCATCAATGCTTAAAACTGTATAACATTGGTACAAAGATGTAGAACATATCCTACTATCATTTACTTTTGACCTTCGACATTTTTTTCTATTTCTAACAGTTTTAGAGATATAATTCCGCTCAGTTGCGTGAAACACGATGATATACAGGGTGGAGCAATAACTTTGTCCATTTTGACTAATAAGTTCAATGTCAATAAAACAGACACGTGATACAGCGACTCTAACATTGCAACTTTTCATTTACGCAAGCCACAATTCCTTTGAGTATCGTCTCTAATGTAGAAAAGTTCATGTTACTACCATATTTGACCTTGAACGACCTTCAGAATAGATTATGTATTCGTTTTAACAACTGCCACTGCATCGTGACAAGAACTTATAGCATTCCGTAAATAAAATTATGGTGACTTTAAAATCCCTTCTATGTATAACCCCATCCACATGAAAAGTGTTTATATCACAATATATCCCCCTTTGTACCATGCAAGATTTGTTTATAACATTTTCCCATATTATTACAAATCATGGAAATATTCAAGGCGGACATACAGTGGGGAACAAAAGTATTCGTACACTCTTCAAATCTAAATAACTTTTTTAAGATAGGACCAAACGTCTTGACTTTTCTGGAGCAACTAGCAGCATTGATTTACTAAATGATATGCAAAAATAATTTTGAAATAATTCTAACTGGTAGAAATTACGTGGGAAAGTAGAAAAGACATTTTTTAAAACATTTTTATTTCAACTCGTAATGAAAATTTAAAATATGCGTTTTTCAGAATTGTGTTAGTTATACACATGCTGAAAATCTCACCAAAATCGATTAACGCGGGAAAAAATGGCACGCGTAGAAAGATGTGAGAATTTTTGTAGTTTAAGCAGAAACTGATCAAGAATCGTGAAAAATTGCGATTTTCACCATTTTCGATGGCACGTAGCTCGTGCGTACGTCGATCAATTTTAATGAATTTTTCTGCATGCTTATAACTATCATAGATCTACCAGATGCGTCTTTAAAATTTGTTGTGCGTGGCTCAAATAAAAAATATTTAAAAAGTTCCTTTTTTATTGGTCATGTAATTCACATCGATTCCAATATTTACAAAATTTGTTTTGTATATCATTTAATAAATCAATGCAACTAATTGCTCAAGAAAAGTCAAGACGTTTGCTCCAATCTTAAAAAAGTTATTTAGGTTCGAAGAGTGTACGAATACTTTTGTCCCCCACTGTAGCTGTTGCCTCACCCTGTGTATTATTGCTAATCACGAGTAAACTAAACATATCAGATTCGTTGTTGCAATGAATTACGCTTTGTCATTGATCGATCAACTTTCTTTTTCTCGTTTTTAGGCTCAACAGCTGTAAAACTAAATACATTGGCAAGCGATGAGATCATTAAATATGAAGGTGATCCATTTCTGTTTATGTGCTCCGGAGAAACGGACATTTTCTTTACGTATCCAACTAACTCGTCGGATTCGGTAAGTACTTAGATAATAAAATAATAGCAATAACAAGGAATACAGAAGTAACTGTAATACATATTATAATGATAGCTCACTACATCTCCAGTGGAAATAGAATCATTTCGCGATCAAAATGGCACCCATTATAAGCTCTCGCGACAATCATTGGTCTATGGAGATACTGGTTGGTATGGTTGCTCAGATCACCCCATCGATTCTATTACGGATGTTTATTCTCATCCGAACGTTAGCTGGGTGTACGTTTATGTTGAATGTAAGTGTACTTCTGACTTTCACTAAGCCGTGAAACTTTATCCATCTTGCAGTTGTCGGGTTCTTTAGTTTTAAGAATATTAACCTACTAACTGCTTATGGCGTGTGTACTCGTCACGATAAGTTGAAACTTTTTGGTCTAAGAACAAGTATAGTCGTCACGTAGGAAAGGAACTTTCATTTGTTATTAAATCAAATTTAAGAGAGCGCGTGGTGTAGTATGTAAATAAAGCACAAAAATAATGCTAATTTAGTCCTTAATGGCCGAGAGCTTTTTTGTAATAGTAGCCCACACTACGTTGTATTACGTTATGCTACAGCGATGATAAATAAGTGAAATGGACACTAAATTTGTTTTCATATATCGGTCTCGGGGCCTTTCGTTTTCTATGACATAAGTGCTACGTCTCCGTAGTGGAGCCTTTCGGCTGTTAAGGGTTAGAAATAATTAAGCACTTAATGCTCGTTCGTAAAATGAAGCAATACAATGAATAGGTTAACAATAAATATAATATAACATAAAATAATGTAAGTTCTATGAATAAGCGCTCACGAAAGGTTATATTAAGAATTTTTTAATCTTGTAAACACATTTTCACAGCATTGTAGTTCTACAACAATTAATACCATTTCGTTGCCATTTGTTAGAAATTATATAAAATAGTACATCGAAATTTAGATACAGTGATTTCTATCGATATTAGAACACTCTTTGCGATGCAATAATATTTTTAAAATTGAACCAGGGGAGTCATTGAATTTCCTCGATGATTACAAAAAATTCTGAAGAATTTGCAACTGGTTGGAATCACAAAGAAAATACTTGAAATTGTTTTATATTAATATTTTACAAATCTCTGTGAGATTTAATATTTCTACAAAAATCTTTGTAAATGTTGTGATTTAGCAGGGAAATTATTATATTGCAGCCAACGTTAGCGTATTCGTGGAAGAGGCTGTTTTTAATACTTTACACGAAGCTGTAGGCGGAAATGTTGTTATACCATGCAGGCCAACGTCGCCAGATCTCAAAGTCGTTCTTAAAAAGGATGACGATGATGTAGGTATCTATCTTAATAAAATAGTTTTCTGCGACTTAGGCGAAGCAAAGAAATATTGAACAACGCCTGATTGTTGATTCGTAGGCTCTGAACTTTATGCATTTATGACAGAAACTAACACAAGAAGTACGAAACAGTAAAAGCATCTGAAGCACGAATGAATATTTTTACACTGTTTTCGATTTCTTTAAATTATTATAAGACGACACAGATTTTTATTTAACCTCTGTTGTACCCTAACGTAAACAATGTTTACTCTGCATTGAAATCCTCAGTTTAGTAATTAGTAAGCATTCAAGTTAATGAGACAAAAATTGTGAGAAACAGTACTCGTAGAAAGATAATAGGGATATTCTTTTTATTGTGCTACGATGAAATTATTTGTGGATCAACGATCGCCACATTGTGGGATTAATCCTTAGCACTCGAGTGGCGACTCGCGAAAAATTACCGAATTATTATTTAGAACAATTTTAACATAGCTATCTTTGTATCTAAGAAATTGATAAAAATTTAACAGTTGTAAGGAAGTGTAACACAGTAAGAAACTTTGTATGCATAAAATGAAATAAATCATGTAGAATGAAATTATTCTAAATTAGAAGAAATTACTTGGCTTTCGAGTTAAAACAGCTTCGAGTGCAAAGGGTTAAAACTTCCGTTTAGATTTTCTCTGGGGATGGGAATTTAATTATTTTTGCTCCAGCTTCAGTGTATCCCTTATGCAATATCTTTATCGTGTAAACTCAAATATAGTGTTAAATTCACCAAAATTACAAAACCGCGAAAAAATTTCAATTATTGCAACCTTGTATACGGTGAAGTATTTGAAAAAATTAGAAAGATATTATACAGGGTGTTTCATCTAAAACAGAACACCTAAATATCTTCACTACCTCTGAAAATACAAAAAATGTTGCTAACGCAATCTAAATGGTTTCAAAAGACGAATCGAATGGAAGAATCGTTTTTTGTAAATTTTAATTTTTTAATCGTTTCTCAAAGGTAACTCGTGTTTTTTTACATATATACACACGGTTTTTGTTGTATGTTATAGCAAACATTATTGTGCATACACCTATGCTTAATAGCACGACCTTGCAATGACCGTGAACTCTAAAATTTACTAATTAATGCAGAACTTACTTTCAGCGACATTTCAGATTTCCACGGTAACAGGAATTCGACTATGAACTTGAACTTGTAAATAAAAACATTGTATCATTCGTCTGCGTACATAGAGAGCGAGAGAGATATGTATTTAAGAGTTTGCTCACTGCTAGATTTCTCAGTGTATCGACAAGCGATCCATAATGCGTTACTCAGAACAGGAGAAAATTCAAATGGTTTTAATTTACGGTGAAGCTCGAGAATGTCTAAGAGAAGCAATACGAATTTACAAAGACAGATTTCCAGAACGTTCTTGTCCATCACGTTCTGCATATTCCAGTATTGTTAAAACATTTTGTGAGACTGGTAATGTCAACAGAAACATTCGTATGAGACGTAAGACTGTTACTCATGAAGCAAATGTGAACAATCATCGCGAAAGTAAATTAAAACTCGCATGTTAGTATAAGTCAACTTGGACGTGAAACTGGTATTAGTGTTACAAGCATATTCCGGATTCTTCGTTCACAAAAATTTCATCCTTTCCAATTATCTCTTCACCAAGAGCTCCACGGAAGAGACTTTGAAAACCGCGTACACTTTTCTCAATGGAGTATACGGAAATTTGAAAGTGATGAAATGTTTTTCAAACAGTATTGTTTACGGATGAAGCATCTTTTAGAAATCATGGTCAGGTGAATCTCAAGAGCATGCATTATTGGTCGGTTGAAAATCCACGATGGATTAGACAACTCGATAAGCAGAGACCATGAATAAATGTCTGGTGTGGTATTCTAAATAATAGGATAATTGAGCCGTATTTTATCAACGGTACGCAAACTGGGCAGAAGTATGCTGAATTTTTAGAACATATTCTACCAAGTTTATTAGAAGATGTACCATTTAGGAACCAACTAGTATTATGGTATCAACACGATGGGTGTCCAGCACACTTTTTGCATATTGCGAAACGTGTCCTCAACGAAAAATTTCCAAATCGTTGGTTGGGACGCAATGGGCCTGTATCATGGCCGGCTTGTTCACCCAATCTCACCCCACTTGATTTTTTCTTATGGGGGACATTAAAGGGTACGATTTATCAAGAGCAGCCCATGACGCCAGAAAATATGAAGGAACGAATAATTGCAACATGTGCTGATATGAAACCTGAAATCATCGAAAGATCTGTACAATCTGTCGTTTTTCGCCTAACGAAATGTATCACAACGGAAGGACATCATTTCGAATATTTATTGCAATAATAAATGTGATTATTTACAAGTTCAAGTTTAAGTTCATGGTCGAATTCCTGTTATCGTTGAAATCTGAAATGTCGCTGAAAGAAAGTTCTGCATTAATTAGCAAATTTTAGAGTTCACGGTCATTTCAAGGTCGTGCTATTAAACATGGATGTATGCACAATAATGTTTGCTATAACATACAACAACAAAAACTGTGTATATATACGTAAAAAAACACGAATGACCTTGGAGAAACGATTTAAAAATTACAATTTACAAAAAACGATTCTTCCATCCGATTCGTCTTTTCAAACCATTTAGATTACGGTAGCAACATTTTTCGTATTTTCATAGGTAGTGGAAATATTTAGGTCTCCTGTTTTGGACGAAACGCCCTGTATATGTACCAATGAAAATTGATGTTTATTTGTGCTTTTGGATACAGGTGAATTATTCTTTATAATGCATAAACGCACAGGTTTCACGATTGGCAGTAGTATTAATATTTAAAAATGTGTTTTATTTCGACTGATAGATACGTTTATATGTTGTTATAATTATATAATTAATTCGTACAGTACATCGAAG
The DNA here is from genome assembly GCA_028453745.1 of Agapostemon virescens. Taxonomy (NCBI): domain Eukaryota; kingdom Metazoa; phylum Arthropoda; class Insecta; order Hymenoptera; family Halictidae; genus Agapostemon; species Agapostemon virescens. Next base: position 20,065,259 of record CM052098.1, read on the forward strand.
AAGACAACAAACTTTCTTTCAATCCAAGAATTGGATTCACATTGAAGAATCTCACGCTGAAGGACAGTGGGTATTTCCAATGCACGATAAACCGTGATGAAATAGATCATCAGGTCAATTATCATTTATACGTGATTCGTAAGTGTGCCTGTTGTATAATGCTCATTTCACAATGCCTTTACAAAACTCTTTGTATACTTTCTACGTGTAACTCACACTTTAACATTAATCGAGTTATTGTTTTACATTATCTGAAGAATAATAATTGTCGGAAAGGATTAATTTCAAGTATGTCTATAAAATAATATAAATTTCGAATTTGTAACTTGTTACTAATAATTTCTTAAAATCTTCATGAAACTTTTAGTTTCAAAAATAGTTTCATAAAGCGAGGACTAAGATTATCACGATATCAACAAATTCGAATATGAGTATAAATGTTTTCTTTTATTATTGAAGAACAAATGTTGCTACCGGTGTCTCTAAAGAATTACAATTTTAAATACTTCGAAGATTGGAACTAGGTTTTTTTCATAATACTTACATAAAACATAATTTAACATAATATAAAAATGCTTAACATAGTACAGGTTTCACAATTACGTAGTACAATAATAGTGTGATATTTGTTTGTATAATTTACAAATTCTAGCTGGTTTTATATATAGACAACAATTAAGAAACGGACTGTATGCAATATATTTATTAAATTATTAAGAATGTTCAGTAATCAGGCTTTGCTACCATCGAATTAGTGTGAAATTTATTTCAAGTGCCAAACAATTTGAGCACTTATTGTATTTTGAATTTTGTGCAAAATCGCGTTACGATTAAAATACTGTAACCAGTAAATTAAATTATGTTAACCCTTTGGGGACGAGCATTTTTAAAAATACTGTAAATATTTTTTCTAGATAGCTAGATCTTATATTAAAGTTTTAAGTTTAATAGCAATACGTACTAGCCTTTGGTTACAAGAATAACTGAATTATATATTTTGCCATATTAACACGTTTAATGTGGAGCTATTTTGCCCAGTTTTTACGTCACCTTTTCTTTAACTTTTAACGCAATGAATACAATTGTGCGTAAGCAAAAGACTTGTACTTTTCTGTTTCAATCGAATCTATTAAAATAGTGTGAATATTTCTTAACAGTATATGAATTCTGTATAACCTATTAATTTGTAAATTTGATACCGTCGGTCTCCACAGACTGACATAGCGTTCAACGTGTTAAGAATTGCACATACGGACCTGATGTTGTCAATATAGCTACAGTCGTCCTCAAAGAGTTAAATTAGGTTTAACTAAAGCAATTGGTTTCATTGATTAAACTTTACTGTTCACTGTATTTTGATTTTGTTATTGTACCGCTGCATGGCATCGTTAATATTTGATCTCCTTCTCTTGTTAAAAAAAGATTTTTCGCGGATTCAATATCGGATGTGAATAATTTCATAATTATCTTGCACGTCCTCGGTTTTGTTTCTTCTACGACTCTACGCAATCATTATTAAACAGTCAATGTGTAGTATATAACTTATGATTGCTTTCGTTAGTTGAACATCCATTGAGCGATCCGAAGATCATCGAGGATACTTTGCGGCACGTAACATGGGGCCAAACTTTATACGTGAACTGTACCGTAGATATTCAAAAGGACATGCAGTATGTTTTCAATTGGAGTACACCGCAACAAGTATAGATCTTCGCTTACAAGTTTCGTTTGCGCCATGCATTTCATTCGAATTTCAACACGGCAATTTTGTATTTTAGAGCAGCAGAATAAGTACCCATTCCTATACCGCTGCCACCACTATGAATGTCCTAAGGATCACCAATGAATTAACCATAAAAAACGTGACGAACGACGATGAAGGTATCTACGAGTGCATAATCAGGAGCTACAAGAATGTGAAAAAGTCGCAGACATTCATCAAGGTGCATGGTAATTATAATGGCAACATTTCATTTATCCCTTTCAGCGATCAATAATATCTTGTCGCTGTATGTGATTAGCATGAGTACCCGATTCCTAAATTCTGAGTTGTATGCACGGTGTCGTGTAACTGGTCGTAAAACTGCGTAGACTTCGTTTTGGGGAAAATCGACTTTAAAAACCTACTCGGTATACGTATACTCGATCAGGTGGACCATACTTGAGGATGTTAGTGACCTATCTTAATATTTTTATACAATTGTGGATAGATTGAATAATGAGAGTATACGATAAAAGAAAGTGCTTACTATTCAAGAATTTGATTAACTTAGATATCGTTGAAAATTATGTTCATCACTACAATGACTATATTTTCTTTTTCCTCCGAAGAAATACTATACTATCAAAATAGTATTTGTTAAGACAAGGAAGTCAAATTCTCAAACCGTTCATGTTTTACCTGACGATACCCGTCGCCGAGCCGACGTCACCACCGATCGGGAAAACCCGCGCTCCCACTACCCCTAACGTTCGAAACAAAGGACGAAAATCCAGCACCGCCATTGGCCAATACTTGGTCACGAAAATAGTATATAAGCAGCAAAATATATCCATACAAATCAGATTCGATCAAACAGCTTGTACAGTACAGAAACGCAGAATAAACTTCAACTAAAACCTACAAGTTGATCGTCTCTCACGAGTTCCAAGTCATTCAGTCCCACACCAGTGATTGGTCCTTCGAAGTCAGTAGACACCAAGTGCAATATTCCGAGGATTCGTTGAATACAGTGAGCGAAGCCTTAACAGTATTATTGGGTTGTTCGGAAAGTAATTTCGTTTCTTTTTTGTGAAAATGAAAGACAATTTTCGTATAATGAACAAATATTTTATTAAATTATACAGGGTGTCCCACGCAACTGGAACAGGCTGTACCTCCTAAATGGTTGAAAATAGAAGAAAATGTTATAAGTAGAAGTTAAATGGTATCAGACGGTGCATAATATGCAACTAATTTTATGCACTTTTGTGCATCGGTGCATCAGAAAAATGCAACTGCATATTTTTTTAAAATAGAAACCTATATTTTTTACTGCACCAATCGATGCAGTTTTTTGTGCTCTACATAATACTATTTGGCTAAAGCTATAAAATGTTTGGACTTCAATGGAGGACCGTTTGAACACTTGTAACGTAGGTACTCCGGAACACTTGCCGAGAAACCGAAATAATTCACAGAACTTTTAGCTTCGATAACTTCTTAACGAATAAGTTTAGGGCATAAGTATGTAGTACTTTTATGTAGAGCACAAGAAACTGAATCGATTGGTGCAGTCAAAAATATAGGTTTCTATTTAAAAAAAATATGCAGTTGCATTTTTCTGATGCACCGATTCACAAAGGTGCATAAAATTAGTTGCATATTATGCACCGTCTGATACCATTTAACTTCTACTTATAACATTTTCTTCTATTCTCAACCATTTAGGAGGTACAGCCTGTTCCAGTTGCGTGGGACACCCTGTATATTGGCCATTCTGGTCCATTACCTTTTGCCATCTTTCTGGTACTAGCATGATTCCACGCTCATAAAATTTTTGGTCTTTGCTGGCAAAAAACTGATCACGGTGGTTTTTGACCTCCTCATTTGAAGTGAAGGTTTTACCGTCTAAAAAATTTTGCAGTGACCGGAACAAATAATAATCCGAAGGTGCCAGATCTGGAGAATATGGTGAGTGTGGCATTGTATCACATTCAAGCTGTAAAAGCTTTTGGCGAGTGACCAAACTTGTATGAGGTCTCGCATTATCTTGGTGGAACACTACACCTTCTCTGTTGATTAATTCTGGCCTTTTCTGTTGAAGTGCATCATTCAGTTTGTCCAGCTGATGACAATAGACTTTCGAATTAATTGTTGTGTTATCCGGTGAAAGCTCAAAAAAAACGATTCCTTTAAAGTCCCACCAAACAGACAGCACCGGTTCATCTTTTTTGCTCCATGATCTCTTGCGTTTGACATTGTTATATACAACCCATTTTTCGTCCCCAGTAATGATGCGCTTCAAAAATGGATCATTTTTGTGACGTTTGAGAAGCGAATCACAGACGTCAACGCGACGACACAAATTTCTTTCCGTGAGAACATGGGGAACCCATATATTGAGCTTCGAGGGTAAACCCAGGCCTTTCAAGTGGTCATAAACAGTTGAATTTGATAAATTTAACCTCTCACAGATCTCACGTGTTTTTATTCGCCGGTTTGCATTAACTAATGCCTTTGTCGTGTCTTCATCAGTTTCAACCGGCTTTCCAAAACGTGGTGCATCTTCGACATCAAAATTGCCGGATCGAAATTTTGCAAACCAGTTCTGGCACTGGCGTACTGTCAACGCATCTTCTCCATACACATCGGTTAATTTCTTTTTGGCTTGAACAGCATTTTTACCTTTTGTATAGTAAAAAAGTAAAATATGACGAAAATGCTGCTTATTGCTCTCCGTATTTAAAAGGGCACCAACCAAAAACTACTGCGTAGAATCAATTGGACTTTTTCACACACAAGCCTTGCTATATCAGCTCTCAAAACATATAATGATTATGCGGCTTAAGTGTGAAGTTGGCTTTTTGAAGTGAAGTTCAAAAAAATACAATTAAATCCTCTGTCGGGAAAAAATGAAATTATTTTCCGAACAACCCAATAGTATAGAGATAGTATACTATCAACAATTAAATGGAATTTTATTTTGGTTCAAAGAAAATTAGAAACATACATATGTAGAAGATTCTGTTTGAAATCGTGCTGATGAGTCTCATACGTTGTTGTAGAGCACGGGGTTAATGATTCATCTTAATATTTTCATACAATTGTGGGTAAATTGAATAATGAGAGTATACGATAAAAGAAAGTACTTACTATTCAGGAAATTGATTAACTTAGACATTGTTGAAAATTATGTTCATGACTACAATGACATATATTTTTTTTAGTTGCACTATAGTTTCAGATACATTTTGTTCTACTCATGCACTGATATTGTTGTTTGCGTGTTTATTATTATTACGAATTTAAAGTGTACTAGTCTATTAGTTTTTTGTTGATATTACGCACTCTTACTACACTATATGTTAAGGCCTCGTTCTCTGTAGTGAACGAAATCCTTTGAATATTGCACTTGGTGCCTACTGACTTCGAAGGACCACCCACTGGTGTGGGACTGAACTAGTCCGAATTCGTGAGAGACGATCAACTTGTAGGTTTTCGTTGAAGTTTATTCTGCGTTTCTGTACTGTACAAGCTGTCTGATCGAATCTGATTTGTATGGATACATTGGCTGATTATATACTACTTTCGTGACCCAGTATTGGCCAATGGTGGTGCTGGATTTTTGTCCTTTGTTTGGAGCGTTAAGGGTAGTGGGAGCGCGGGTTTTCCCGGTCGGTGGTGACGTAGGCTCGACGACGGGTGTCGGCAGGTAAAACGTGAACGGTCTAATATGTTTAGACTTCCTTGTCTTAACACTATAAATTATTATCTATTCTAATTAAATTGATATTTCAAGTATGCTGTAATTTGTCTATGTTTTATGCGTAACACGAGTGTCATTTTACATTTGTATGATTTGTGTTTATCGTATGTTTAGATCCGGGATATAAATTCATCAACCTAACATCTCAGGATCCTCACAGACATTATCAACGTCGATTTGGTGAAAAAGTGCAATGGGTTGTATACGTGAACGCATATCCTCCGCCTCGACTAAAATGGTATGTTGAAACATTTCGAACAACCTAATTAGTATTTAGAGATCTCCTTGAGAATAAAAACAGTTGACTATATCATATAACCTTAACTAATAACCATAACCTGTACTAAGTACACCTCAACTATCTTCGTTATTTTAAACAATACATGAAGATACTTCAAATAATAGTTACAGCATTTAAAGTAATTAATATTGTGGTAACAGCTGGTTTTCTTTGACAAGTGGAGATGTCAAGATTGCTTTTTTGCAAGTTGCATGATGTAGTTTTTATGCTCAATAGCGATAGAACAATGAATTCTGAATGGAAATAACCGAGGTATATTAGTTCTAAAACTTAGCCTTTCTGAGATAATTCGACTTTATTCCTCCTATTATTTTTCGTATGAAATAAAGAAAAACAACATTCAAAACATATTTCATAACATTCATAACAAAAGTTATGAGACGAGTAAGGTCAAATTACCTTAGAAACGGTGAGTTTTAGAACAAATACTACTTAATACTTTCATACTCAGAAAACGCTGATCTATTTAAATCGAGCATACAAAATTGGACATTGCATTTACAAAAACAATTTATTTCTGCATTTTCTGTACGTCTCCACTTGCAAGCATACTTTCATATACTGATATTTTCTCGCCTGCTTGTTGCTCTCTTTTAAAAACCATAAACTGCTCCTGAGACCTTCGTTCCTATTGTCTACAACTCATTTTGTATATTCTAAAAATCAACCCTTACGCGGAGGTGTAGCAGCCTGGAGCACCCCAAGAAACATGTATCCAATTACACATGCGTCCCTCGCGTTTTGCACCTCTTTTCCGAGCTTCTTCATCAGATATATTCGCTCATTTTTAAAACAAATTTTGGGTGTATAATCAGGTCGAACAAAACTACGAATAAGAACAATCGAAACATTACTTGCGACACGGTATAAGTAGCAAGATCGGGTTTGTAGTCCCCTTCGATACAGTGATACTTATATGAAGTACTTACCAGTTCCGTCAAGCAAGTTAAACAAGATCACCCCCGTATTTCTCAGTACGTTAACTCTCTATGGGGCCGTGTAACTTTCAAGTCACATATTAATATATCGACATTATACCAAATGATTTTACATCTTTATAAGATAACGTTTACACCTAAATTATATAATGTCCCTGAGTTAACAAATAATAATATTGATAACGGTTGGCTTCACCGTCAACCTGAAATATTTAAGTAAATGACTTGCAAGTTGTCTGCAGATAAAAACCAATGGAACCATCTTGTGCAATTTATATTATTTGTGGTTCTATCTATTCTATTATATTGTATCTATTAAACAAAACGAAGCATACATAATAGCTTTGGGTTTGTATATCAATAACAACTTATTTGTTTGCAATTTCAATAATCATTTTGTTACTATTTGTATATGACACAGTTTCGTGACTTTCAGGTTACAGTAGGCTATTATGATAGATTTTCGTGTATTTAGGATAATGCTTGTGCTTTCTTCTATTTTCAGAGTTATGTATCATATACCCAAAATATGGATACATAATCACATAAAAGTAATAGAGAAATTAGAATTAGATGCATTAGCGGTAATAGATCCAAAGATCCTTTATTAGATTCTGAGTCCGATGAAGATCATCCAATAGTATTTATCCGACAACGCATAAATATTATTGACAGTAATGATGAATTGAATTCCGAATGATTATCGTATAAGGAAAATTCAGGATCACAAAAAATTGTTTATCAATCAATATCCTAGATGAATATGACTACTATAGTCATAGCCCTTGGAAAGGAAATTGCCCTGAAGACCCCGAAGGACTCTGCCCTCCCGTGACCCATTTTCGAAAACTATTTAACAGTGAAATTATAAGTGATATAGTTAACTATACCAATACATATGCACTGCAGTGTGATCCAACAAAGGGGTTCTATAAATGAAATGTTCCAAATGCAACGTACATCTATGTTTAACACCCATTGCAAAGTGTTTTATGGAATTTCACGCTTAAGATTTTATGCATAGAAGTGCAAACATCGTAAGCCGTTGTTACTGCAAAGTTACAAAGTTACAAATTATAATAAAATTATTTAAACTGGTAAATTCTTTTTAGTCTGCATACAAGTTTGTAATTGTTGATTTTCCATTGCATACATTTTTTTATATTTAAGAAAAACATTCGGCTCATAGAGGGTGAAGAAGCTAGTAACGAATAGTGACATCCACGATAGCACAATACAACAACAATTATAACTCACAACTTCATAAGGATATATTATAAATTATTGTACATTCAGTACATTAAAAATTTCTACATCGTTGTCAATCTTCAGTAGCCAGTATTATCCACATTGATACATCTTTACCGCTTGAGGTGTATCAACAATTTATTTTAACCATTGGCACTCCAATGGCGCAACTGAGATAACATAAAAAATTCCCGCGCTATTATTCAAAACAGTCTTTATATCACTGTATTTGCATTTAAGAAATCAGCAAAAGTTGAAGTTTTATACGTACGGGTAATAGTAATAAACTTTATCTACAAGAAAGGAACTGAACCACGTATTATGGAACTATTCTAGGTTTAAAAATGTCTTCATTTTGGAATTAAAATTGCTTGGAGCGCAAAGGGTTAAGTACAACGTAAATCGGAGAATAACACGGACTAGCTCAATGCCAAAAATATTCACTTAACATAAGAACTACCAAACCAGTCAAAATGACTGGTGTTTAATTTTTTGTTTAGCAATGACTAAAGTTATAAAAACGTTTTAACCAGAAATTTTTGAATGTACTTCTTTAACCCTTAGCACTCGAATGTCGCCTCTAAGAAGTCACTAAAAATTGCCGTACTATTATTTAAGACTAAAACTATCTCGTACTAAACTAGCCCAATAGACAATGCTTTATAATAACGACAAAGTTGCATTTACACAAATTTTGTACAACTTTTACATTAATATGTGCTTTAATAAGAAGGTTGATTTAGAAAGTTTTCGTGGATGTATTCTTATAAGTTAATAACTGTAAAAGAAAAAATGAGTAACAAGTCATTTTAACTCGTCTGGTAGTTTTAGTGTTAAAAGACCTTTTACATCACCACGTTTGCATTTAACAAATCGGTAAAATTTCGAGAGTTGTTCATACAAATAATATTACTAAACTTTATATGCACAAAAGAAAATGAAGTATCTATAATAGAACTATTCGACATAAAAATTGTCTCAAATTTGATATTAAAATTGTTCGAAGTGCTAAGGGTTGAAAGATACGGGCGCTATATCAAATTTCTACTTTGAATACACACGGCGACCGGTTGCTGAAAAAGACATCGGCAAGTCCATGTGTCCTTTCCGACAAGTGGCAACCCGTTGGTGAAAGAGACTTCGGCGTGCCAACGAAAATCCTTCCCTTCCGACAAGTGGCAACCCGTTGGTGAAAGAGACTTCGGCGTGTCCACGAAAATCCTTTCCTTCCGACAAGTGCCGACCCGTTGGTGAAAGAGACTTCGACGCGTTTATTTTCCCTTTCCTACCTTCGACAAGTGGCAACCCTTTGATGAAAGAGACTTCGGCGTGTCTATTGTCAAAGTACTCTCATAATATCAAGCAAACCTTGGTCACGCATTATCTACCTAACTCTTGAGTCGTAACGATACAATTTATACCATACTTATGTAGTTTCTTAAATCTACAACTTCCGTGACCAACATTTTTTCATACTCATTAAAGTAACCAAATTATTCAAGTCGACACAGCTTGTAAGGCACGCTGTATCTTTAAATATTCATCGTTAATTAGCTGTGTCTTTCGGATTTTTCTGCTGTAAACACAGATCTGTAAAACAGTTTTGTATAGCTTCTGAAAATATATTTTAACTAAAAATTATATATTCATATTTATATCTTATATAATATATGTATATATGTATATTATACATATATCTATATTATATATGTTTATATCTATATTTTACATATTTATATCTATATTTTATATATTTATATATTTATATTTACATTTTATGGATTTATATATATATAAATATTTATATTTTATATATTTGTATTTGTATTTTACATATTTATGTCCATATTTTACATATATTTTTAGTATATATATATATATTAAAAATAACATATTTTAACAGCAATAGATATATCTTGCATAAAATTATTCTGTGGATTGTCTTAAACAGACTAATCAATCTTAATTTGATGTTACGACCAAGTGAATATTTTTAACCCTTATATCAAACATTTCTTATGGCGTTTAATAATAATGTATCTAATTTGATTTTATTCCTGAAATATGGATTTTTATGAAAATAAAAACTATTGAAGTCAATTACGAGAAATAGGAGGTACATAGACATTTATTCTTGTTAGAGCTATGATAACACAAATAGAATCATTTTTAATTTTTACAATATTTAATGAACTAGTACAAATAGTCGATAATATAACGATGAACATATCAAGGAATACACGAAACGTCTGTTATTAGGAATTCCGATATTCAAATTGTTCTTTTTTAATGCTACCAAATTCATTTATGCGGATTCCATAAATGGTATTCCTGGCAATTCTTTCTCATAATAATTTTATTAAATCACAAGCAATGTAGTCATATTTGTAAAATAATCCGATATTTTCACTGTTTTCTATTTAACTTACGAATTCCTGTTACAAATACCTAAAATCCAGAATCTAATAATTATCCTGAAAGTTAGAAATCTACATATAGTACTTTTGCTAATTGTCAACAAGAACCTATACGAAATTCAAAAGATAAATGCAGAATGAATACTGTGATGGATTATTGACATAAAAATTAAACAGTAATTAATATGGTAAAGACATTAATCTTTTTCTACGTATTTTAAGTATCAACTTACAGAAATTATTAAATAAAATTTGTATGTTCTCCTTTTAGTAAAGGGTGAAATAGTTTACCAAAATGAGTGATGCTGACAGGGGTAAGCATAACAGACCACGAAACGTCGAGAACTATTGTCGGTGTCACTCAAACTGGTAAACCATTCCATTTCTGTATTAAAAACGCGATTTCTAAATTATATCGATGGCTTCTATAGGCTGAAGATTCGTTTTACTAATATCATTTTTCCTTTATATTTAAAAATTTTGAAATATACTAAAATATATTTGACAAAATTACCTCTGTACCGTTGCCCATTGTTTTATCCATCATGTAAAGTTAAATTATACCATCTTGTTCAGGAGAGTCCACAGAACAATGTTATGTATGAAATAATTGCATTAAAATTGCTGTTGCAGAACAAAATAGCTTCGAAGTTGGAAGTTTACGTTATTTGAAATTAAGTTTTGTACTAACTACACCTTGAAAGTAAAAACATTTTACAGGTACATACTCGATATACCGTATACCGTTGATTCAAAAAGTATTCGATTATCAAATGTCCAATTTGTGGAAAATCGTCCATATCTAAATTGTTGCAATTTAAACAAAAATACAACAATGAATTTAGTCATATTTATAGTTAGGGTTTCTACGTACAGAAACTACCATTCGTGTTTACAGACGATAATTTGCGTGATTTGATGGGTGGAATATTTAGAAGCTGTTTTTTATCGGAAGTGTTACCAACTGAATTGTCTTTAAAGACATTAAAAAATTTGTTTCTTCTATTCAGCTTTAAATGGAAGGTTTACTGAATACTGAAATAGAAGGTACACCACGAAAGATTTACATCATCAATCTTTTTTCATATTTGTGTTAAAAGAAAATGAAATGAACTAAAAATCGTACCTGAATTTTTAAGAGGTTCTATCAACGGGGTAGATTTTAATCTGCAATTTGTGATGGATTCAGTTACGAGAAAAACTTTCCAATGTATTTCCAGAAGATTTAACCTGCTGCATTTTCAAGGGAAACTGGGTCTTCGTTATCTAACCCGAAAAAAAGCTGCTGTAAAATGAGGCCAAATTTATTTTTGTGCGATTGTTTTTCACGAAATTATTATAGTTAGATATCGACGATTTTTACAGAATTGAATTGAAAATTTAGTGTTGAAATACTTTTTGAATCTTCTGTTAGAAATGGCTTTCCAAGAATAGAAATTTGAGAGAATTTAGAAGTTGTACTATATTATGTCGTTGTTGGAAAAAAAGGGAACCTAAACATTTTTATAAAATTTGAGTTTATCTTTTTGTAAGCGTTTATTTTTGTACTACAAAAGAATCATTTTTAATGTTATGTAACTCTCCATGTTAATCTGTTTAATTTGATTTATTATCAGGACTGGTAGTACGATTACTGAAAAATTATTTGCAGACTTTTTATTCTGTATTTTTTTAGAGGGTGTGGGTGATATGACCACCTAAGATACTATTATTATACTACGTCACGAACCAAGATTAAGTTTGTATTTCGAATAATTTATTACACCAGTGTACAAAGTTTTATCAATTTTGAAATTACTGAGATGTCTCCAAATTTAAAATTTTTCATTATTCTTTACGAATGTTGTTTTATTTAGATTGAAACATGAAGATATGGTCAACGAATTCTTACGACTCTTTTAATTTGATTTTATTGTTTAAATTTCAATAAATTCTATTTTGCAGGTTGAATCCAAAAGACGAAGAAATTATCGCAAATTGGCAAGCGCCTGAAAAAGCGAAATATGCAATTAATGTTACACCCACAAAAACAATACTGAGAATTAACCGTTTAGATGTTGATAATATGGGAACATATTCTATTCAAGCTACTAATCAGGATAGAACTGCGATATTGAATTTTACGTTGGACGTAATAGGTACGCCATTTTAATAATTTACAAACAAAAACTTATAAAAAAAATAGTTAGACTTACAATAATTTCTAATCATCTGGGTGTTATTAAAAATTCAAAGTATTCATGTTTTTATTGACAAATAACAAAATTATTACGGGTTTCCACTTTTTTTTTGCACAACTGTCGATTTATTTACAATTAAGATATTAAAGTATATGTTGAAATTGTGAAGTATAGTGTTAGGCCCTTTGCCGTACGATTTATTTTATGGTTACAGAAGTTAAAATCCCTTTGTAGTTTATCATTGGTAAAAGACGAAGAAAATTTATAACTATTCTATACCTATACGTTTTTAAATGGATGTACATTGACAATAACCAAATCCAATATTATTTCGATACAACGGAAATTGATAACACACTTAATTAATACACATTTATTAGTCTCTGTTCAGAATTTATATCACGAGTGAGAAACGATGTTGTAGTGTAAGGGATTTTTATTTAGGAGTTCCAAAGTTTTTATTTTACAATTATTGAAGTTATAAAATTGTCTTTATAGGAATCGATTCGATAGATCTCATAGTTCAATTACACTTTGCAATGAAAATCATGTACACCAGCTAATTTTAATGCTCGGTAGGTTTACTGTTAATGAACATTGTAAAAAGTTTTGGATATTGATTTAAGGTTAAAGGATTTTTTAATGTTAGAGCGAGTTATGTTTGTTTCCCATAATTGTCTAGTCTAACTGGGAATTCATTTTTCAGCTAAGCCAATACCGATGGTGGACAAGATAGGGTCGTATTACGCCCCTAATCAGTTGGCGATGATACCATGTCACGTGGCAGCGTTTCCGGAGCCGAATATTACTTGGAGTTTCCTTAACTGTCCTAATTATCCTTCTTGCGAGGATGGTACTATTGAAGAGTTATGGGTACACACTGTTTTTTTTTTAATTTGTGCTAACTCATTCAATTAATTAGAACCAGTTCATTGAACTAAGAAAACCTTATGCAGAATTCAATGACTACTGGAACGACGACTTCCTTCCACTCCACGGTAACGATGACCATTCAAATGTCCGGCAAACTTACCTGCGTCGCGTGCAACATTGTTGGTTGCGATTCTATGACCGAAAGTGTGCTTGTTTCTGGTAATGAAAAGATCACGTTAATGTTTATCACTGCGGAGTAATTTTGTCTTACTCATCATTTCACTTTTAGTTAAGTTTCGATGGAAAATTGCAACTTGGTATCAGCAAAAGACTTGCTTACTCCGTTTCTGTTTTCTTGTTTCAACCGAAACAACAAAGACTGTGATTAATTTTTTAGTTTACAAGAACTGTATATAATATATTGTTTGATAACTCTGATACTGCCAGTCCTCAGAGACTGACATAGCGTTTAACGTGTTAAAGAACATCTAATATTATATAATTATATAATGTAATATAATGTAATAATTATTATATGCACGAAAGGAAATTAATCATAGAGTACAATGAAATTATTCTAGATAAAAATCTTACATCTTTCGATTTGGAAATTAAAATTGCTTGCTGTGAAAAGGGTTAATTTCTATTTTTGAAAACTGTGGTGGCGAATCGGTCACCTTCGGTGATGTCGGGTTTAAGACGCGACAAAATCATTTCGTCTTGTACAAAAATATACAAGGTGACTCAGCCAAGTGTGTTACCTAAATTACATGCAAATTGTTTGGAATATGAAAAAATGGTTGAAATGAAAGCTGTATTGGTTTAGAAAGTAACATACAATGTAATAATCAGTTTCATTTCTGCGCTGATGTTATTATCAAGATGTAAAAGTTACATTCATTCAGTAAGCAAAATGCTACAAGTCTGCCATCAAATTTTGCAGTTAGATACCGAGTCATTTGGTACCGTATTAGGCTCCGCATCTGATGTTAAGGTCTGGAGAGCAGATTATG
>CM052098.1:20085376-20125361 GCA_028453745.1 Agapostemon virescens
CAGGAATTTGAAAAAAATTGAGCATAATGTTTACAGTTATATCTCATTGCTAAATTAAATCCGTGCTGCTACTCGTAATATTACTATGTGAAATCGGCATTTTTTTATGTTTTTCGTAGTTTACAACCAGAGTTTGCAACGGAAAAATCTGTAAATAATACCTAACATGTGGCATAGTATCCGAAATGTTTCAGAATTTTTTTAGAATTTTTAATTAATTAGTTAGTTAATAAATAAGGAGAATAGGCCAAGATATCGTTTTTTTATTTTTCTCAATAACTACCCTTACAGATGAGATATGGGGCTGAAACTTGGCAGACGGGGGTCTTTTTGGGTAGGCTATCACATATTCCAAGCTCGATCAAAATACCGTCGGGGGCGAAAATCACCTACAAACCCGGCCATAGCCTTTACTTTAAAATATGTCTTTTTAACGTATAAATAAATATATCATCGTGTGCTACCGGCGGTACACGTGGCAGGGAACGTGTTAAACTAAATTGTAATACTAACGAAGAAGAGTACAATAATTATATTCATACATGAATAAGTAAATATAAGTCAAATTCTTAAAACACTTACATTACTTTTATCTCATTACAGATTAATCGATTTTACAGTTATCATAAATCTATAAATTATTTTATTTTGTGTATGTTCAATTGGTAACATATTATGAATTGCAGTTATTGTTTATTTGGCTCGGTAGAGTTATAAATAATATTGTTTATTTTCTTCCTTTTATTTTTTACTTCTGTTCTTCTTGCGGTCCTCCTTGCAGTTAATGTAAGAACAGTATAAGTGTACAAATCGGTAAGAGAAAGAACCATAAATAAATCAGTATTGTCAGTACAGTAAAGATATAGTATAATAGAGTCATTCTGGGTCGCCAAATATATTTATACAAAAATAAAGGAACTTAAGAAAACGAGTCTTGCAAAATTTTCCAGTCGGAAAAAGAAGTTTTTGGTAAACTGCCATTCCGTTGTGGCAACATAGAAATTTATGACCACTTTTTAAAAATTATTACAGTTTAAATATAGAACATTTTTTAAGAATCGGGTGTTTAGTATTTCGGTACTTCTGGTCTACTCTATTCATGTCGAAAAGTCGTTTTCTTTGAGTACATCGTTTGACCTTTGCATTTTGTCTCTGGTCTCTCCTAAACAATATAAATAGCCTAAGATAATAACCAATTATAATTGCGATTTTTCTTTTAATTAACAGGGAAAGGTGTCCCGATAGGATTTATCATTTTAATTGTCCTCTTAATAATCGTCCTTATGATCTTGTTGATCTACTTCACCATCAAGGTTCGCCGTGAGAAGGTAACTTCAATTTGTACTATTACGCGATGCCATTTCGTAGTGCGAAAAGACCAATTACTATGCGTAATATTTCAGATTATGAGGAAGGAATTAATGGAAGCAGGATTAATGCACTTCGAAGAAGGAGCAGTCGAGTGCTTGAATCCAGATTTAACGGTGGACGATCAAGCTGAGTTTCTCCCCTATGATAAAAAGTGGGAATTTCCCAGGGAACAATTGAAATTAGGTAATGATTTTGCGATTTAAATAATTTATAATTATTTTAGAGATCTTTCACTCTTTCACAATTAGAGGAAGTGCAAAATCTGAAAGTGAGTTTGCAGTTTTTCGATTTCTTCTTAACATTTTCATTACTATCGTGACATATGTGTGAAGTCCATGAGTTTATAGTTTATATGAAACTAATCGAACGAATTTTATGAACAATGTTCGTAATTTATAGAACATATTGTACAGGGTGTTTGCGTCATTACTAGTCTAAGGGTGGTCGCGTGCTCAATAATACTTGACGGTTAATTGTACGTCAATTGTTATTGAATGAAAAAGTTACAGTTTTGAAGGCGCCTGGGTCTACAAACGGCAATTCCTAATAAACCGGCATCTCAAAGTCTGACTAAAATATTAATTAAAACATTTGGTATTTTAGATGCTCTGTTCTTCAAAACTAGCAGAATTCAGGCGTTCGTGCCATAAACCTCTCTCCTCATTCATTTGAAATTTCTGAAGACGTTACTTGTTTCTTAACTCTTATAGGGGAAGGAGGGGATTCAAAAAATCAGGATTATCTCCAACTCCTATTAACTATATTTATTCGTTTCCTTTTTAATATAGAATTTCAGGCGCATGTGCGGATACCGTGTTATGGGTCGCCGGTTCGCTGGTAACTAATTACACAATTCATCTGGCAACGATAAAACACGCGAGTCTTTTCGGTGTACTTTTGTCACCGAGCTGTTACAATCTTTGCCGCGACGCGCGAGCACACACATACACACATACACACTGAATGCAAACGCGCCCGCAGTCATTCTAAACAATCTTACTACCATTAATTTCCTACACTCTCTATGGGCTGAATTTTTTTTGATAAATATAAAACAATGTATGCGATGGAAAATCAGCACTTACAAACCTATATATGCAGACTAAAAAGAATTTACCAGTTTAAACAGTTTTATTATAATATGTTACTTTGTAATTTGCAGTAACAACGGTCTACGATGTTTGCACTTCTGTGCATAAAAGCTTAAGCTTGAAATTTTATAAAACAGTTTGCATTTGGCGTTAAACATAGATGTACGTTGCATTTGGAACATTTTATTTATAGAACCCCTTTGTTGGATCACACTGCAGTGCATATGTATTGGTATAGTTAACTATATCACTTATAATTTCACTGTTAAATAGTTTTCGAAAATGGGTCACGGGAGGGCAGGGTCCTTCGGGGTCTTCAGGGCAATTTCCTTTCCAAGGGCTATGACTATAGTAGTCATATTCATCTAGGATATTGATTGATAAACAATTTTTTTGTGATCCTGAATTTTCCTTATACGGTAATCATTCGGTATTCAATTCATCGTTACTGTCAATAATATTTATGCGTTGTCGGGTAAATACTACTGGATGATCTTCATCGGACTCAGAATCTAATAAAGGATCTTCGGATCTATTACCGCTAATGCATCTAATTCTAATTTCTCTATTACTTTTATGTGATTATGTATCCATATTTTGGGTATATGATATATAACTCTGAAAATAGAAGAAAGCACAAGCATTATCCTAAATACACGAAAATCTATCATAATAGCCTACTGTAACTTGAAAGTCACGAAACTGTGTCATATACAAATAGTAACAAAATGATTATTGAAATTGCAAACAAATAAGTTGTTATTGATATGCAAACCCAAAGCTATTATGTATGCTTCGTTTTGTTTAATAGATACAATATAATAGAATAGATAGAACCACAAATAACATAAATTGTACAAGATGGTTCCGTTGGTTTCTACCTGCAGACAACTTGCAAGGCATTTACTTCGATATTTCAGGTTAACGGTGCTGCTAACCGTTATCAATATTATTCTTTGTTACCTCAGAGACATTATATAATTTAGGTGTACACGTTATCTTATAAAGATGTAAAATCATTTGGTAAAATGTCGATATATTAACATGTGACTCGAAAGTTACACGGCCCCATAGAGGGTTAACACACTGTTCGCGTTTTAACAATTGATGTCAACACCAGACCTGGAGGAAAAATTTTCTCGTTCAAATATTTAATACAACTGTTTTTATTCTCGAACCGAGAACTTATTTATACACTTAATATATTTGTGTTCAGCGTAACAAAATCTGTGGACATCGCTTATGGGTAACCGAAACTGAAGTAAAGAGTTAGGCATTATTGGATACTGTACGATCTGTCGGAAATTTCGGTTTACTAGGTGTATGCATAAGTTTTTTCCGGTTTTTTGATCAAAAAGAACACGTAATTTTCAAGGGAAATTAATTTCTTTTTTATTCAAAATATTGGCCATCGGCTTCTACACATTTCGTCCATCTTTCAGGTAATTTATGAATACCATGCCAGAAAAACTGCTTGTCTTTTGCGGCAAACCATTCGTCGAGCCATTTTCCAACTTCCTCGAAATTGCTGAAGTGCTGCTCTGCGAGCGCGTGCCCCATTGACGCGAAGAGGTGATAGTCAGATGGTGCCAGGTCTGGGGAGTACGGCGGGTGTGGTAGGATGTCCCATCCAAGCGATTTCATAGTGTCTTTCACTTGTTTTGCTGTGTGAGACGGCGCATTGTCGTGTAACAAAATCACTTTGCCATGTCTTTTGGCCCATTCCGGTCGTCTTTCAATTAATGCGTCGTTTAAATTAATCATTTGTTGGCGATAGCGTTGTGTATTAACAGTTTCTCCGGGTTTCAAAAGTTCATAATACACAATACCGGTCTGATCCCACCAGACACAGAGCATGGTCTTCTTGCCGAAGCGATTTGGTCTTGGTGTTGATGGACCGGCTTCGCCATGTGAAAGCCATGATTTTTTCCGCTTTGGGTTTTCAAAATAAATCCATTTTTCGTCACCCGTCACAATTCGATACAAAAAGGATTTCCTTTCGTAGCGTTGAAGCAGCATTTCACAAGTGACTTTGCGATTTTCCATTTGACGTTCATTCAAATTGTGTGGGACCCATTTACCGAGTTTGTTGATCTTTCCCATTGCTCGTAAACGTCTGCTGATTGTTTCTTGTGATACTTGTAATGCTTCTGCTAATTGCCGCTGAGTTTGAGTTGGGTCATCATCCAATAACTCCTGCAATTGCTCGTCTTCGCATTTTTGTGGTCTACCAGAGCGCTCACTGTCTTTCACATTGAAATCACCACTTTTAAATTGTCGAAACCATGTCTCACATGTTCTAATCGATGGAGCGTGTTCACCATATGTTTCTACCAACAAACGATGACTTTCGACAGCCTTTTTCTTTTGATGAAATAAGAAAAGCAATGCGTGCCGCAAATGTTCTTTTTCAGGCACAAAACTCGACATGATTACTGAACGATAAAACAAAGACGCCAGTTCTTGGCAGACTCAACTTATGTGTGTTTGTAGTTTTATGTTAGACGAACAAAATGGTATATGTGTCAAATTAATACGCTGCGTACTTTTCACTGGCGCCACCTCTTAGTCAAACCGGAAAGAACTTATGCATACACCTGGTATACGTAATATATGGTAATGGTTCGCAGGAAAACAATTGGGAAGTGGCGCGTTTGGCGTAGTCTTGAAAGCGGAAGCTCAAGGGATTTGCGAGAACGAAGCGGTTAGTACTGTAGCAGTGAAAACGGTACGTCGTACAACGAATCCTACGTATGTCCGCGCACTCGCCAGCGAATTGAAGATCTTGGTACATCTTGGCAAACACTTGAACGTTGTCAATCTTCTCGGTGCTTGTACAAAAAACATCTCCAAACGTACGTATCCAAACTATTAATTAATTCATCGTTCCTTTCAAACTTACTCGGAAGTGTATTACTACTGCGGGATGCAATTGTAAAAATACGTTATAATTGCGTAGCTTCGTTACACCGATCCTTGAAGTTTTCCTTATGATAAAAGTACACACGAATGTAGTCAGTCTTAAAATAATATCCGCAAACGACCGAACATTCAGCACACCCTATCATTCACATACAGTGGGGGACAAAAGTATTCGTACACTCTTCAAACCTAAATAACTTTTTTAAGATTGGACCAAACGTCTTGACTTTTCTTGAGCAATTAGTTGCATTGATTTAATAAATGATATACAAAATAAATTTTGTAAATATTGGAATTGATGTGAATTACATGACTAATAAAAAAGGAACTTTTTAGATATTTTTGATTTTAGCCGCGCACCAAAAATTTTAAAGACGCATCTGGTAGATCTATGATAGTTATACGCATGCAGAAAAATTCATTAAAAGCGATCGACGTACACCCGAGCTACGTGCCATCGAAAATGGTGAAAATCACAATTTTTCACGATTCTTGATCAGTTTCTGCTTAAACTACAGAAATTCTTACATCTTCCTACGCGTGCCATTTTTTACCGCGTCAATCGATTTCGGTGAGATTTTCAGCATGTGTATAACTAACACAGTTCTGAAAAGCGGATATTTTAAATTTTCATTACGAGTTGAAATAAAAATGTTTTAAAAAATGTCTTTTCTTCTTTCCCACGTAATTTCTACCAGTTAAAATTATTTCAAAATTATTTTTGCATATCATTTAGTAAATCAATGCTGCTAGTTGCTTCACAAAAGTCAAGTCGTTTGGTTCAATTTTGAAAAAGTTATGTAGGTTTGAAGAGTGTCCGAATACTTTCGTACGCTACTGTATCTTTGAACCTTTAGAATTTTGAACATGTGCGCACTTCAAAACTCTTTGAAATTCGGATTAGTACGCACTACAGAACAATTTGGAACTTTGAACGTGTACACCTTTGAACAAATAGAACTTTAGAACTTTTGAAACTTTGAACCCTTACAAACAATAGATTGTATATTTGCGAATGCAAAGTATGCCAATCTATTGTGCTAAAATAGAGCGTTATTGCCTTACACCATCGGCAATTCGGACGGAATGAATGCTCGAAACATTGGTCCTCCGAGCCGGATAGAAACATTGGCCCGTCAAACGTTCGTAACAATGTGGCTTGTATCTGAGAGCCTCAATAGAAACAACTGGATGGTTGACAAGGTCTTTGCGGCTGGACGGTTTAATGTTTCCGACTCGTAAGTCTAAACGGTTCTGGATGTTTCTGACTCGATAGTCAAAACATGTACGATGCTTTCGATTTGATCGTCAAACCGGTTGTGCTCGCTATTTCCGAAGTCCGTTTTCTCTTTCTAAAGGTGGAGGAGGATCGTCCTCAAACGTTCTTCCACGGTGGAGGAGGAAGCCTTTCCTTCGGGTCGCCGATGTTAATTAAAAATTTGGAAGAAAAGACGGTACTTCGGATTAGCTCGGTGGTGTTCTAAAATCTACGCACAATAGCGCGGAGGATATTATGGCCTAATTGTGATGCAAGATTGTCGAAGGGTCTCCTTTCGTCCCGATACCGATTGCGGGGCAATACGACCTTCTACGTGCCACTCGAATGAGCATCGTCGCATTTCTCTAATTAACTCGTCGGAAAGCTTTTGCAAACAAATACCTTCGAACGGGCTGTTAGTTCTATGGTGCTTGATAATTCTAGTGTCCCGTACATAGAATATAATTTAAACTTGTTAAACATAGGTGCTTTTACTATTTTCCTTTTCCAATTATCGAGGATTTAAATATTTATTCATAGCGACAAAACAGTATTTGTAATGCTATTAGTTTGTAAGTTTATTGTCTAAGCAAATTTCAAGTTTATTTAATAATTTATGATGTTTCCTTAGGTGAGCTGTTAGTGATCGTTGAGTACTGCCGATTCGGAAATTTGCATAATTATTTATTGAGACACAGAAGCGATTTTATTAATCAAATTGATCCAACAACTGGCAAACTTGATCCTACTATCGGCATCGATCTACTGACGAGAACTACCAGCGTGTGCAGTAGTAACAGGTTTGTTCTTAGGTTTTCTTTTTGTGCTTCGTGTTACTTATTAATAATACCTATAATTATTGAATCGGGCAATATTTACTACAGGGGAAGAAGCTCTGTAGATTTTAACTTTGATGTATGTTGTCATAGTCATGCTTATGAGTAACCCCAAGAGGTTTTGGTCGTCGCTCGTTTTTTATTAAAAGGTCATCAAGAAAAAAGTTTGTAAAATACAGCAATTATTTTAAATACCGAAGGCTGAAATGAATAATATGAACGTGAAAATAGTGAACGTATTAACACGTTCCGTGCCGAGCCGTTTTTCTCGACTTTTTATTCAGGCTAACTGATACTTTGTCTAAAAATTTGTATATTATTGCAAACTTGTTTTCTTTTTTCTATACTGTATTTTTTAAATGTTTTGTTTTTTCGATGGGAATATACACTTCAGTCATAAACTTATTATAAAATATATGTTTCTTAGTGAACTAAATAAATACGTCCGCGTGTACCGCCAGTGGTACACGAGACCTGAATAGAAACTTTAACGTCTACCATTGGTGGAACGTGTTAAACGAATAAGTCTACTTCTGCATATGTGCGACTTCAAAGAATGCGTGTTGTAATTTATAGCAGTTAACTTAATTAGAGGTATGTAAGCATGTTGGTCTAGGTTAAGCCTGGTAATCCGGCTGTGTAATAATAACAAGTGCATGAAAACTAATGAGGAGAAATATTAGGAAAATGTTACTTACCCAGATATATGTATTTACTTACAAATTGAGTTATAACTACTATAAACTGTAAAAAGTCGCTCAACAGGATGCAAAAAATCCGTAGCCTATGCTTTAACAGTAACCTATACTATTAGGTCAATCGGAAAGTTCTGTCCATCTAGCGTCGAGTAGCCGTAGCTCGAACTGTGGGTAACTATAACCTCTAAAGTAAGGCTAAATTTTATTTTGAACATCTGTTAATAAAACTCAGTACACAACAATTTACGCTTGCATCAATAACTTCGTTTTTTTCTACATTGAAGATGTCGGAATTTGAGCCGAATAAGCGTCATTTGCGCGAAGTGTTAGTCTTTTGTTTCAATTGGAAGAAAACGGCAGCTGAAGCTCATCGAATGATTGTAGACGTTTATGGCGATAATACTGTTTCCGATAAAACATGTAGAGAGTGGTTTCGACGTATTAAAAATGGTGATTTTTCTTTGGAGGACAAAGAGCGTTCTGGACGGCCACGAGTATTCGAAGACGAAGAATTGCAGACGTTGGTGGATGAAGATCCATGTCAAACGCAAAAACAAATTGCAGAAGCGTTAAATTGTGTTCAATCTGTCATTTCCGACCGTTTAAAAGCCTTAGGGAAGGTCTACAAGGAAGGAAAGTGGGTCCCATATGAACTCAAGCCAAGAGACATTGAAAGGCGGGAAACCATCTGCGAAATTTTGCTTGCTAGGCAACAAAGAAAGGGGTTTCTCCATCGTCTCATCACTGGGGATGAAAAATGGATTTATTTTGACAATCCTAAACGTCGAGAAACCATTTGTGATCCTGGCCAACCCTCAACATCGACGCCGAAGCGGAATATCCACGGAAAAAAGGCTTTACTCTGCATTTGGTGGGATCAGGAAGGTGTGGTATACTATGAACTATAAACACTGGTCAAACAGTCACAGGAGATCTCTACCGACAACAAATTATCCGTTTGAGTCGAGCATTGCACGAAAAACGACCACAATATGAAATGAGACAGCATAAGGTGATTTTGCTGCATGACAATGCTCGGCCTCACTTCTCAAAAATTGTCAAGGAAACGATAGAAGCACTTCGCTGGGAAGTGCTACTACATGCGGTTTATTCACCAGAATGTGCCTCATCTGACTACCACTTGTTTCGGTCGATGGCACATGCACTTGCTGCAGAACGATTTAATTCGTACGAAGATCTCGAAAAATGGATCTCCGCCTGGATAACCTCCAAAGATGAATCATTCTTTCGACGCAGAATTCGCTTGCTGCCCGAAAGATGGGAAAAAGTCATCGCTAACGATGGACAATATTTTGATTAACGTACTTTTTCATTTTCTTTCATGAATAAAGCTTTACTTTTTGTAAAAAAACGGACGGAACTTTCCGATTTACCTAATACTTACCTATAAGTAGATAAGTCCTCCTTTGTCTATAACCTATACTCAGGCCAATATTAAATCAGTTGGGACGGTCCAATTTCAAAGAGTGTCCTTGATAACATGTGTCAAAACCAACATCGCATATATGTACAGCAATACATATGTATGAAATATATACCAGCACATGTACAGAGTGAATGGTTATAAATTCAAAGTAACTTTTCCATGTTTGCTAATATTAAAACAAAAACTTAACAACACACCATGTGTGCAAATTTTTATATTATAGTTTAAAAACAAGGAAAGTTCAAAGATACAAACAGAAATTTTCTTCTATGCATAAATTTTTACAATTGAACGTGTAACTATAGGCAAACAGAAATTGATGGTTCTTCGAAGCATCGATGAAAGGAACTAGGAAAAGTATTTGAGCTTATAATCATTGACGTCACTGTATGGTACAATAGCAATTATAATGTAATAATATTGATATAATGTTCGTAACTTTTTAATATAAAACGAGTGATGACTAAAGCATTAAAAGTTCACTCAGGAGGGTAACCTTGACAAGATAAGTCAAGGGTAAGGTCATGGGAGAAGTCTCCCCTAAAGTAAACGTTTGCCATTAAACTTTACAAACATGAATCTATCTTCTGTGATGGTAATTAAACAATGAATTGCACGTTTTCATAATAATACTATCAGTGTTGAATGATAACATATTTAAAAGTTTGCTAATATGCATTAACATCTTCCTTTACTCTTAAAAAAAAATCGTTCCACAGTTTTACTAATTAAAGTAGCTGGATAAAAGTAGGAAAATACTTATATAGTTTATCTCACGTGTTTTTCAGTTTAAGAATTTTGTAAAACTGTTATTTTCATTAATGAATGGAGATTTCCTCAGCAAAACAAAACTACCGTTACACGAGTGAACGATGTCTTCTTCTAAACGGGTAGTTTCTTCTGGTTTTGTTTATTAAATAAGTCAAAGTTTATATTTATCACTTCTCGTGCATTAAATAAGAGTTTTCATCAGAGAATCTTCATCACTAGATTAGGTTCACTGACTGATTGTGAAATAATTTTCCAGAAATAATCCAGAGAATCTTTATTTTTCGATTACGTTCACTGCCCGCTTATGAGATTATTCATGAGATTATTTATTCATTGATAATTCTGCAGAAAAAGCACACGTTTTGTGTTTAAATAAGCACAAGCTTATGTTACAGATTTTTGTGTATTGAATGAAAATCCAGAGAATCATTATTTTTTTATTACGTTCGTTGCTTGCTTATGAGATTATTTATTCACTGATAATTTTGAAGAAAAAGCACATGTTTGATTATACAAACTGTTTGCACATTAACCATCCGGCTATCCAAGTCTTTTTGAACCTACCGTATCAAACTAGTCACTTAATTGTACACTTTCTGGCGATTAAGTTAAATAAATAGCTGTTATATCAAGATCAATAGAAAAATTAACGTATCTATAAAAGTAACAAAAAATAAATTAATAAAATTGTTAAAATTGATCCACAGTAGGAGGGTTAACTATAAAAATACGGATGTTATTTACGAAATTTGATTTCACAAATTCATCTGATTGGAATGAGACTAAGTATTATATAATTTGGAACGTATTTACTTATTTAGTTCTTAATACAGTAGAACCTTCGCTATTCGCGTTAGTCAGAGAAACAAGATGTTGCGACGTCACCGACGTCGTGAAAATTATTGTATTCACTATGCGACGTGTGATATTTCTGGATCGATTCACAAAAATAGAAACATAGCATTAGTATATGACGCATCAAGACGTAACTATTTGCTTTCGGTAAATAACACAATAAAACACTGGTGCATGCAAGGGGTTGTGGTGCTAACGCTCTTCTGTTTTCTTCTGTCTGCACGATAGGATAAAATATGCGGACTTGTCATTTTCTCGCAGTATCAGCCGTAATTCAGGAACTGATTCGGTGCTGCATCAAGGTACAGGTACCGATTCCCAGGGTGTCAGCATGTCGCCTGACGGCCTCGTACTTAGCAACGGTTCCAGTCAACCGGAATGGTCTAACTATCGGGGAGATTACAAGGACCATAATTTAAAACCAATTTGCACGCAGGATTTGTTGTCGTGGGCGTTCCAAGTCGCTCGTGGAATGGAATATCTTAGTAAAAGAAAAGTGAGTGTCTCTGATGTGTTCTACCTTATTTACTTATTTGTTTCACCTTTCAACTTCGTACTCTATGCCAGGGGTAGGATACTTGTGTATCTCTTTTAGCAATAACATTTTATAAGTGCCCATCGGATCCAAAGAAACAATTATTTTTCGAACTTTGGTAGAGACAGAGGACAGGGAGATTCTTCAGATCCTTGGACTTGAACGGATAGATCATTTTCAATTTCAAACTTGTACACGTCTAGATCATTTCAAACATCGGAATAGTACACATTTACAGAACATTTTGAACTTCAAACTTGTACACGTCTAGATCATTTCAAACATCGGAATAGTACACAACTACGGAACATTTTGAACTTCGAGTTTGTATACATCTAAATCATTTCAAACATCGGAATAGTACACACCTACAGACCATTTTGAACTTTGAATTTGTATATACAGTAGCGCACGAAAGTATTCGGACACTCTTCAAACCTAAATAACTTTTTTAAAATTGAACCAAACGACTTGACTTTTCTGAAGCAACTAGCAGCATTGATTTACTAAATGATATGCAAAAATAATTTTGAAATAATTCTAATTGGTAAAAATTACGTGGGAAAGTAGAAATGACATTTTTTAAAACATTTTTATTTCAACACGTAATGAAAATGTAAAATATGCGTTTTTCAGAACCGTGTTAGTTATACACATACTGAAAATCTCACTGAAATCGATTGACGCGGGAAAAAATGGCACGCGTAGAAAGATGTAAGAATTTCTGTAGTTTAAGCAGAAACTGATCAAGAATCGTGAAAAATTCCGATTTTCACCATTTTCGATGGCATGTAGCTCGTGTGTACGTCGATCGATTTTAATGAATTTTTCTGCATGCGTATAACTTTCATAGATCTACCAGATGTGTCTTTAAAATTTTTTGTGTGTGGCTCAAATAAAAAGTATTTAAAATGTTCCTTTTTTATTGGTTATGTAATTCGCATCAATTCCAATATTTACAAAATTTATTTTGTATATCATTTATTAAATCAATGCAACTAATTGCTCAAGAAAAGTCAAGACGTTTGGTCCAATCTTAAAAAAGTTATTTAGGTTTGAAGAGTGTACGAATACATTCGTGCGCTACTGTATGTAGATTATTTCAAACATTGGACGAATGCACACCTATAGACCATTTTGAACTTCGAACTTGCACACATTTCTAGATTATTTCAAACATCGGACGAGTACACAACTATAGACCAATTTGAACTTCGAACTTGTACATATTGCGAGATCATCGACGGATTATTTTGAATCTTGAAGTTGTATACATCGTAAGATCATTTTTAACCGGGGACTAGGACTCATTGAGATCATTTTTAGAACTTTGAACTTTTAGATATTTAAATTCTTAAAAAATATATTATTATTGCAAAATATTTACTTGAGGCAGCGGCAATTCGGACGGAATAAACGCTCGAAACAATGATTTAAAAATGAATTTTCAGGTGCTGCACGGTGACTTGGCTGCTAGAAATATTCTACTCGCCGAAAACAACATAGTGAAGATTTGTGACTTTGGTTTAGCAAAGACCATGTACAAAGACGAAAACTATAAAAAGAAAGGCGACGGTCCGTTACCTATTAAGTGGCTGGCCATCGAATCGATTAGGGATCGAATTTTCTCGACGCAGTCGGACATTTGGTCGTTTGGTATAGTTCTTTGGGAGTTTTTCACGCTGGCTGAAACTCCGTATCCTGGGATGGAAGCGGAGGTACAATACCAGAAGCTGATCACGGGTTATAGAATGGAGCAGCCCGAATATGCCACTCCTGAAGTGTAAGTTCAGCTCGGATTCTTAACACAATACAGGTTAATTCACTTGAGCGTGCCACCTTAATTGCATGTAAACTATTTAGTGTATGAAAAAGCAGTTGAAACTAAAGTCGTACGGTTTCAAGAGCAGCGTACAATGTAATAATTAGTTTCTCTATAGTTTGCTTCTACTATTTTTGTCGAGATAGAAATGCTACCCAGAGTCTTTTCATTATAAAGTAGCTACTTTAATATTACGGGAAAAAGAGAATTAACCTAAGAAATAAAAACTGTTAGGATACATAGAAAGTGAAACTTATTAAGATATTTTCTAAATGTCTTTTAATGTAAGCGATGCTCAAGATGTTTTCCATCATAATTAAAGTATTTGCATGATTTGATATAAATTTATTATTTAAAAAGAAACGGTGTACGCCGTTTGAAAAGAGACGACATGGAAAAATTACACAGTGTCGACATCTAGGCGTTACATTTCGACGACCCTTTATTTTGCAATATTTAATTTGTAGGTATGCTATAATGTGTCAGTGCTGGAAGGCTAAACCCACTCTACGTCCGAGTTTCACAGAATTAGTCGATAGCATAGGAGATTTGTTAGAAGACAGCGTGAGGGCGGTAAGTTTGTTAATTTTTCTTTCTTTTTCATGCTTTACTAAATCTATTTTAAAATAACTATCGCGGCATAAACACAGGGCAAATCTGTACTTCGAAAATTCAAATTCAAAACTGTTCAATTCTTTTACCAAACAATCAGCTGCCTATAAAATCATGCATAACTTTAACAAGTATATATTAATAAAAGCTGAATGTACCCAGCTTTTAAACAAAAATCAAGAATTCAATATTACATACATTGTGCATGCATATACACATGCATATTTGCATGGGTCATCAAAAACATGAGTTTGGCACCATTTCCATCTTTAAACAATTTATTTCCACGATATCTTACATTTTAAAATGTTACTTATTTCTCTTCATTTAACACTTCCAAGTTGACATTTACGATAGCTTCAGAAAAAATTGCTTGGAGCACTTTATCCCATCGATCCTGCATATAAATGCATAAACCCGTATATTTGTATAATTACTTTGAGTTGTTGCATATGAAATGCCCGATTTTTAACAGTAACGTTAAACAGGGTGTTCCCTTTGCCTTGCAAAAAACTGCACCTGTCAAAACAATGTTTAGATAAAATTTATAATTTAAATATTGTTACGACGGCTGTCCATATACAGTCGTCATAATGAAGAGTTGCTTCATGGTGAACAACCCTTGAAAAAATGAGAAAAAGAAGATAGGGGTTGTCACGGATCTGTTGTATCGACAGACAATCGAAAGTAGTTGAAGTTTGCTTGTCGAACAGATCAGACCGCGAATTTGATAAAATGAATTGAGACTGTATTTTACTGTAAACAGTTACTAATTTGTGAATAAATAGTTAGGGCACAGAACGCGTAACAATATATTAAATATAAATAATCTAAATATTCAATCAATTTGCAGCATTTTCGATCAAAAACGTGTCCTTAGTTTTCGCCTGATCTATCGTGTACAAATATTCATTAAAATAAAAGGCTTCGAGCTTTGATATAAATCAGAATTGATTGTTACAATTCAAATATTAACAAGTTTACGGTAATCGAAAGTTCTCAAATACTTTTGTATTTTACACTATATAAGAAACCCGTAGATTATTTTTTTTCTTCAAACGCTTTGTAACATCTGCGCACGTACAGTCGGTGTGGAAAGTATTCGTACAGCGACCAATTTCAAATAAAACTGTGTGCGTAAACTTCAGTTATAAATTTTAAGCGAACAAAATGATTAATAAATATTCTTGGGTATTTGTAGAAAAGATTTCGTGAAAACTAAATTTTATTTTCTTCAAGATTAACAAAAATATACATCCAGCATAGATAAACGTAAGAAATAGACGCACAGAAAGTATTCGTACGTCTCTCATTTCTTGTGCTTACTTGAGATATAAACATAATATGAACTTCTGAGTATGACGAATAACAACAAAGATGATTAGTTTGTACAGAGTACTAATAGAAGCAAGATTGAAATTTGTAATATACTACAACATGGGTCGCAAAAGGTGCGAAACGACAGAAGAAGAGCGAAAAATTATTATTCGACTACACAATCAATGTAAATCTCTTAGTGCAATTTCTTCCATAGTGAATAGAGCAAGGTCTACTATTCAAAGTATAATCGACAGATTCGGAGAACGAGAAACTGTTTCAAATAAGAGAAGAAGTGGCCGTCGGCGTAAGATAAACTAGTATAATCAACGACTAATTATTCGTAAAGTGAAACAGAATCCACGTATAACTGCCGAACAAATTGCAACAGAACTTAAAAACAACAACAGCACAAGTGTGTTGGCTAGTACTGTGCGCAATTATTTAAGAAATAGCGAATATCATGGTTGAGTAGCACGAAAAAAGCATTTTGTAAATGAAACTAACCGTAAGAAAATATTAGATTTCGCTAAGCAACATATTAAAACACCAATCGAACATTGGAATGAAGTAATTTTTACTGACGAAAGCAAATTCGACATATTTGGCTCTACAAATAAATTTACAGTGTGAAAGAAGAAAAATACACAATTCAGAAAAGAAAATTTGCAACCGATGGTAAAACACGACGGTGGATCTGTATTAGTTTGGGGTTGTACGAGTGCAAATGGAGTGGGGTCTCTACATTTTATTGACGGTATTATGAACCATACAGTTTATATTGATATTTTAAAAAAGCATCTGCATGCTAGTGCAAATAAAGTGGATCTTAATGACAATTTTATATTCACAAACGACAATGATCCAAAGCACTTTGCACATAATACAAGGCAACGGGTATTATACGACACATCAAAATACTTGTAAACGCTGCTTCAATCACCAGATATCAATCCCATTGAACATCTATGGGATTATCTTGATAAAAAAATACGTAATCATAGTATTTCGTCGAAAGAAAAGTAAAAAATCGCTTCATTAGAGGAGTGGAACAAAATAACACCGGCTGTAACATTTAACTTAGTAAATTCCATGCCAAGAAGACTCGAAGTTATTATAACATCCAAAGGCAATCCTACAAATTATTAAAATATATTGTATTTTTACAGTTTATCTTTCATTGTTCATAACTGTACGAATACTTTCTGTGCGTCTATTTCTTACGTTTATCTATGCTGGATGTATACTTATGTTATTCTTGAAGAAAATAAAATTTAGTTTCCACGAAATCTTTTCTACAAATACCCAAGAATGCTTATTAATAATTTTTTTCGCTTAAAATTTATAATTGAAGTTTACGCACACCGTTTTATTGAAATTGGTCGCTGTACGAATATTTTTCACACCGACTGTATATTTCATACGCAACAACCCAATATCTCTGCAATCCAATGAATTCTATGAAAAATAAAATTGGTAATTAATTTCAGCATTACATCAAGTTAAATGCCCCCTACATGGACATGAACACGATGTTGTTGGAGGGCGGTGGGAATGACTACTTGAAAATGTTGTCTGCCCCTGATCACGTGATGCTTTCTTCGCCAACCCACGATTACGTAAATGCGCCTGGGTTTCCGGCATCGGAGGATGGGACCTATCTGTGCATGAGTCCCAGAAGCCAAACAGGAGAGTCGGGTATATTCAGTCCGAGACCTCATCTGGAACGAACTCATTTCGATTTCCCCTCGCCGACATCCGACTCGGAAGACGCTGTCGAGATATCGCCTATGTTGAAGAAGGAAGAGGAGGATCCCTACCTGAAACCCATCAACGTCCACGAGCGGAGGGCTGAGTTTGCCAGGAACAGGCAAACCATGAAGAATCAAGTACTTCGACCGAGAGATGTAGACTCTGCGTATTGTAACACGCCGAAGAACATCGAGCTGATAGATCTGAACAAAAAGAATAACGAGAACACGGAGAAGGCAGAAATCAATGCGAATCCGACCGGCAAGAATGATTACGCGCCGTCGATTATTAGGACTCAGGACAATTATGTGAATATGCCCCAGCAGAAAAACGACTTTAAGAAAGATGTGCCCGATGGGTTCAGTAATCCCAGTTACGTAATAATAAATAAAAGAGAAGTGAATTGAACTAAGATCTGAAGTGTCGAACATGCTTATATTCTCTGGGATGGGATACGCGGTTGTAATGGAAACAACCTGGACGACAGTGTGGTAGACCAAGTAATTCTCAGTGATGGAATCGTTTGCGTGCATATGTGAGTTTAAATATACGAGAGGGAACTTATTTGTATATTTTAGTATAGTGATCGACCTAATGTGCCATGAAATGTTCGGCTAATAGTGCACAGTCAGATTTTATTCAAATGGAGAGAGAAATCAGCACGGCGAAGTTATTGAAGTAATTCTAGGTAATCTAGAGAAGAGAAATGTGAACAACTGTTTCAATCCAAAACATACTCAAACAAATGTGTTCATGTATCTCATACAAACGAAGGAGAATTGTAAAATTAAATGTTTTCAGGATTTCAAATATTGTCCGAACTCCTATGTACTCATTTTTTGGACGATCCATGACAGATTATGGAGTACAGAGAATGCTTGAAACTGTCTTCAGCGAAATGCGTGTTCATCGAATTGTCGAACTCGGTTCTCTCGTTAACGAAAAAATAATACTTTTCTCGTTATTACGATAACGCTTAATAAAAGTATATACACACATGTATATATTCAAACATATCTATCTAAAAGATAGTTTTGTAACTGTGGATTTGTTAGACAGAAATACTTTGAACCGATGAAAATTCTAAAACATCTGTTTGTAAAATACTAACATTTTTTCTGTCCGAAGTGTGGGCCCGTTTCTCGGTTATATATGTGTGCGAAAATGAATAGGTTTGTTTCCTACCGAATGCTGTTTAAAAAGACTCATCGAACCTGATCATCCATTGCTAACCATTTCTATTTATTGTGAACGCAAACACATTTGAGACACATTTCTCATATTTTTTAAATATTTGCGGCATTGGTCAAGTGACACCCCGTTCGTTTCTAAGCCGTCAATGTCATGAATTTTACAAGTCAAACTAAAGGAATTATTTTACCGTTTGCTTCATGAACATCAATAACAAAGGAAAAATAGCTGACTGTCAAAGTAATGTATAGTAATGTCCGATGTAATTTCATCAACCTCAATTTTCGTTTCATTTCGACATTTCAGTTAAACTCTGAGAGAGTAACTCGGAGACTCATGGCAAATTACCATAAAACTTTAATTTTGCCACAAGCTCAAAAGCGTTTTGTCATTCGCGTACAATCCGCGTGAGCGTCGCACACTCTACAAAAAGTAATCAACATGGTGTTCCGCGAAGTTAAAAAAAATTTGAAATCAGAGATTCCTGAGGCGAATCTAATCGATACTTTCTTGTGCCAGTTCGTGATTTGACGTTTCATTTTCGAGTTATTATCGAAAAACACGGACCAATTAGAGCGTGCAGCAAATACGTCGTCATAAACTAGCCGCCATTCTTCCCGAAACTTGCCATCAAGCTGAAAATACGCCAGTCTTCGCTGCGCTCTGATTGGTCCGTGTTTTTCGTTGATAACGCGAAAACACAGTGTCAAACCGTGAACTGACAAAGAATAGTATAGTTCAGATCCGCGTCAGGAATATCCCATTTGAAATTTCTTTGAATTTTGCGGGGTACCTTGCGTAAACGACTTAGCACAAGACAGGCATATATTTAATAAATTTTCCACAAATACGACGAAACTGACGTTTGCTTTATTATAGTCTAGAAATTTACGATCAGTAGTCTAGTGTATAAACAAGTATTAATTTGCATAATACGAAATGATAGAAATGAGAAAATTTAGAAATAAAAGAATTTATACTTTTATTTATGCAAGAGGTCTCAGTCTCAATGTGAATATCTGTAGGTTCAAAAAGTATTTGAACATTTCTAAGATTCTGGAAAAATTGTCAATATTTAGCCTATGATAATTTTGTAAAAATAATAGTACAGGAGTGAATTCAGATTCATTTTAAAGTATGAAGCCTCTTCTTTCGATGAACACTGGTTTCTTTCTTCAATCACAATTTTGTATAATGTAACGAGTGGGGAAACCGAAGACACATTTTTTCTGAAAGATATTATGCAATAAAACCTCTATGAAAACATTGAACGTTTTTGTCGTCGCCGAATCCACCACAGATTTGACGATCCCAGTTTTCCTTTTGCGACGATCTCTTAAAAATTCTAAAACAAAAATGGAAAACACATTCTGTAAATGTGGCGGTACATATTTATAAAACACCTCGAAATATTGTGGCAAAAAATAGTGGGCATTTTTACATCGTCGTAAAAGAGGAGCCTCTTCAAATCTATGATAAATTCATTCGTTCGTTCGTTCGTTTTTAGAGACGGTTTAATTGGTAACACTTTCGAAGGGAAGCGTTTCTTCAGTTATTCACCCGTTGCGTCGTATTAGGTAAAAGGGAATCATAGTTTGCGAAAATAGAGGTCGTGTTAGGAGAAAGGGAATCATAGTTTCTGAAAATAGAAGTCCTAAGCTTTGACACTGGTCAAATGACTTCTTTCAGATTATTTATTCCACAGTTATTGAAATTATAAAGATGTCTTCGTGACAAATGAATTGATTCAATTTCTTTAGCGAAGCACATATTCTAACAAAAATCGTGCAAAGTCTAAACAAATTAAGTCTTGTCATATTTCTAAGGCACGATATAACAGATATTTTAATGCTTAAGGTTTGGTATTAAAATGAGACACAGTTCACTGTGATACGTAATTAATTTAACCAAATGATCACAGTTTGAATATCGACGATTTTCTACAGATACTTTTTGAATCCACCGTATATATTCTTTTCTCGAAAGCAACTATTTAAACGATGTTTATAGATTTTTGTAATAGTTTAGACCATTATTTATATAATGAGAATGTTAATTTGTTTGTAAAAGATTGAAGATATCTTTTCTGGTTGTCATAGCTCATCTCGAACCTCGATTTTGTCGCAGCATTCGATTTCGTCACTTTGTGTCGTTATTTTTATGTTATAATAAGTTCTGCAGAATTATTAGAGTTAATGGCATTTAGAAGAATTATTTTTATAGTTCTTTAAAATACCAAAAGGTCTCTTGAAACTGTTCTATGCACACAGTTTCTTAAAAACGTTTAACCATCTATTCAGTGTCATTTGTTTTTGGATGTATGAGATCTGTATATTTCATTGTCATAAAAGATTCTATTAAATGTGCGTAGAAGTTTAAAGATTGTAGCAATCTTCTTTGGTTTACAACAAGTTATAGTCTTCCTCAGCGGTTGTATGAACGCTTTTCAGTGACGCACTATACGCAGAAACGCATTTCAATTTACGTATTCGAAGACACGTCATTAAACTATGAATGTTTATGTTGTTTTCAGTTATTATCGTTAAATGTACGAAGACTGATATTCAACAAAATTAAATTGTCATAAAAAAAAAATTTCAGAAAACATTTCATTAAATTTTGGTTACAATATATGCTTTATTATATGTTATAAATACATAAATATCAGCAGTTCTCTTATCAGTACTCACTCGTTTCGTTTTTACAGCTGACTCCTTTCACTGTTAAGGCTTAAAGTTGTAAATCCAAGCAACATTGCATTTGTTTAACGTTGAATCTTTTTAACGTTTCATCAAATATGGAAAAGTGTATATATGCTAATATATTGATTGGTAGACTGCGGATGTAATGCATTTATGACAAAAATGAGACTGTCGAGACAGTGAACATATTGTTAGAGAAAAAGAGATTGTTTAGTTCTGGTCTAGTTAGGTTCTGGTTCTTGCAACTGATGCAGACAGTTTCTATTTTGCATAAAGATCTGCAGTTTATTAATTAGATATTAAATAGTTAACTAAATACGTGTATTGCGATATTTGTCTTATACTCATTGTAATGCTTCACATCGTATGTAGGGAATAATATTATAATTGTATTTTTAGATAAACAAATGTACAAAACCGACACAGAAACAATATTTTGAAGATAAATAAGCGTACATGTAACAATAGAGTTTTAATATAAGTGTTTTTAACGATGTACTTATTAACTGTTAAAATCGAAAGCTCGGCTTTAAGAAATGTGCATTTGAATCGAGTTGCTGTAAACAACAACCGGAAAGTCGAGGAAATTAATGTTGAATAACCGAACTGTAAATTTGAGACGTACAAGGTCTACAAGGGTAAGCACGGACTTGCTAATTAGTACTTATTACTCACTGTATTGCGAGTTTT
The DNA here is from genome assembly GCA_028453745.1 of Agapostemon virescens. NCBI lineage: Eukaryota > Metazoa > Arthropoda > Insecta > Hymenoptera > Halictidae > Agapostemon > Agapostemon virescens. The sequence continues at coordinate 20,107,247 of CM052098.1, forward strand.
GTCACAGGGTTTAGAGTTACCGAGTAACAAACGTGGATTTTCGAGAAATTTATATGAATATATATATACGACCAAAGACGTGTAACGTTTTAATGTTGATAAAGTATTTTTTATTTGTATGGACATATTTTTAATGCGACGCTCGTATAATAATATTTTTAATCTTAAACGACTTTTTACGATCGATGCTATGTAAAATAAAATCTTTATCTATAAAATATTTCGTATTCAATGCCTCGACGATTAACCCTTTGCATTCGAATCCGTTTTAACTAAATAATCAAAGTATTTCTTCTGATCTAGGATATGTTCATTCTACATGAATTATTTCATCTTATGGATGTGGGATTTTTGTATTGTTACTCGTCTTAACAACCGTTAAATTTTTATCAATTCCTTATATATAAAGATTACGATGTTAAAATTCTTTTAAATAATAGTGTAGCAATTTTTACTGGCGCATCAGAGTCGCCACTCGAGTGCTAAGGGTTAATTTTCCTTACACTCCTACATCATTTTCGATTCTTATAGAGTAAGGCACGTCATGCATAGTTACATTACTACGAAGTCGCCGTCCTCGTTTGCGAATTGTGTTGACTAATAGTTTTTTGTATTGTCTCCACCTAAGAACAAGAAAGCTTATGAGAAATTCAGGTAATAATAATCTCAATAGTCTCTTGATTAGAAGTTAACAGAAGTGGGTAATGTTGAGTAGAATAAATATTTCACTTAACTAGTATTTAACTAGTGTTAGCATTTTACTAGTACGTATTTAACTAGTATTTAATATTTCAGATTTTATTTGGCTTGAAAGAATAATATTTTAAATAGGATATACAATAAAATACTGTAATCTTACTTGAAATATTAAAATCATCCACGTAATGTGACTTTTTCAATTCATTTTTTTAAGTAAAATTAAAAAATTTCTATCGTCGAGTTATTAAAAGACATGAAACAACAAGTTTCAGATAATGGTGGTAAATGGTATTTCAGATAATGTTGATTTTGTTTTCTGGTTTCATTTTAGTAGTTTATAAAACCTGATTGATCCGTGCACACTTTAATATAAACAATACATTCCTACTGCGGTTTGTTGATAAATAATACAACCATACAATGTTTCAGTAACAACGAATTTTCATATAACAAATAAACGTAAATGAAATATTTCAAGTCGTAGTCTAAATATTTTCATTATTCTTCAAATAAAATCTTATTTTCAAGTACTATTTTAAAAGTTTCTCAAATAAAATATTTTATCTGGTATTTATTGTGATTATTGTGAAACACTATTTTACTCAATTCTGGTAAATGAGTATTTTCATTATTCTTTAAATACATCGCTATTTTCAAATACTATTTTCAAGACTTCTCAAATAAAATATTTTATCTGATATTTATTATTTGAAATACTATTTTACCCAATTCTGGTAGAGTATATTACGTACTTGCGGTCCAGGACGAATTTATCGAATAGCTCTTTCCTAGTTGGATATTTCGAATCTATGAACAGTTTCACGTGTTCCCAAATGTTCGCTCGATTATGTTCATTCAAGAAATATCGGGGCACCAAGAAGCACCGTACATTCGTCGTGGACACTATCCTTCGATTACGCATGTTCTCACCTAAATGTTATTATAAATTTATCTCTCGAGGTACAAATGAAGCTATAATTTATATTAGTGTTGATATGCACTGAACACAAAATGTTTTCGAACATTACATTTATGATTCCCCCAAAATTGTCAATATTTGAGATATGAAAATTTCATTAAAAATAATGGTACAACAATCGACCTATAGCAATAAGTTTGAACTTATTTTAAAATTCAAAGACTCCACTTTCCTAGACCATTATACATTATTTTAACGCATAGTTGTAGGTGATATATTAGAGGAAAAACTAAATACAAGTTTCCTGTCGAACACGAAAACGACAAAAAAAGCATAAATGATTTCCGGTTTTTATATTCTTTAAACACGGAAACTATCCAATAATTACGTAAGTTAACCTTTACCAACGATTACTAACAAAGATTAACACCAGAGACAACTTTATCATATTCGCTTTTAACGTTGTACACTTATAATAAATTTACAATGCAACTATTTTGTGCTTTACACAAAAAACATTTATTATAACATGTAGCATAATATTTAGATAGTAAACTTTCTTGAATTGTCTAATTTATTAACATTTTCTGTACATTACACATGTCATTTAAAGAAATATAACGAGTATAAGGTTATGATCCAAGCAAATAACGACGATTCATTCCTTGATGTGATAGTAAAATGTAATATTGGTAGAACGTTAGTAAAATTAATATTAAGATATTACCTAAGCCGAAACAGGAGCCTCTTTCAAACGTACAAATTTGCATAAAAATCGTTCGTACATCTTTTGGATAATGTTGTTGAGAAATGGACGACGGTGGTCTCATCAACATTTCTACCACGTCTGTAATTTTGTGCCATTCGTGCACCTGTATAATAAATTTAGATTATTAAACTTTTGCGTTAAATAGTAACCGAGGGTTCGTCGGGAGTAAACGAAGTGGGATTTACGACTCCGTGAAATTCGATGTACAAACTGACAAATACAAGGCAGCTACAAACTCCATTTTCAATAAAATGATAAGTTCCTTATTTTATTATTTATTATTTTAAACCTTCCGTTTCTGAAATAATTTAATTATATACACCTTAACATTCTTATTATGAAATAAAAAGCGACAAAAAGCAATAGAATGAATAAAATTAAATTAACTTTGAACCGATAAGTTTTACGAGAAATCTACTATTATACTTTTTTTTATAACGAATTTACCATTTTATAGTAATTAAACATAAAGGTAAGTAATTCCATATTAAAAAATGAAAGTGACCTTCGTATCACTTTGTATATAGTAACTGTTTGAAATGTTTTAGCTTTTATTTGATATATTGGGTTGTTTGGAAAGTAATTTTGTTTTTTCCCGACAGAGGATTTAATTGTATCTTTTTGCACCCAACTTCACATTTAAGCCGCATAATTATTATATGTTTTGAGAGCTGATATAGCAAGGCTTGGGTGTGAAAAAGTCCAATTGATTCTACGCAGTAGTTTTTGGCTGGTGCCCTTTTAAATACGTAGAGCAATAAGCAGCATTTTCGTCATATTTTACCTTTTTACTATAGAAAAGGTAAAAATGCTGTTTAAGCCAGAAAGAAATTAACCGATGTGTATAGAGAAGATTTGTTGATAGTACGCCAGCGCCAGAACTGGTTTGCAAAATTTCGGTCCGGCAATTTTGACGTCGAAGATGCACCACGTTTTGGGAAGCCGGTTGAAGCTGATAAAGACACGATAAAGGCATTAGTTGATGCAAACCGGCGAGTAACAACACGTGAGATCGGTGAGAGGTTAAGTTTATCAAATTCAACTGTTTATGACCACTTGAAAGTCCTGGATTTAACATCGAAGCTCGATATATGGGTTCCCCATGTTCTCACGGAGAGAAATTTGTGTCGTCGCGTTGACGTCTGTGATTCGCTTCTCAAACGTCACGAAAATGATCCATTTTTGAAGTGCATCATTACTGGGGACGAAAAATGGGTTGTATATAACAATGTCAAACGCAAGAGATCATGGAGCAAAAAAGATGAACCGGCTCAAAGCATTTCCAAAGCCAATATCCATAAAAAAAAGGTGATGCTGTCTGTTTGGTGGGATTTTAAAGGAATCGTCTTTTTTTGAGCTTTTACCGGATAACACAACAATTAATTCGGAAGTCTACTGTCATCAGCTGGACAAACTGAATAATGCACTTCAACAGAAAATGCCAGAATTAATCAACAGAAAAGGTGTAGTGTTCGATCAAGATAATGCTAGACCTCATACAAGTTTGGTCACACGCCAAAAGCTTTTACAGCTTGAATGGGATACAGTGCCACACCCACCATGTTCTCCAGATCTGGCACCTTCGGATTATTATTTGTTCCGGTCACTGCAAAATTTTTTAGACGGTAAAACTTTCACTTCAAATGAGGAGGTCAAAAACCACCTCGATCAGTTTTTTGCCAGCAAAGACCAAAAATTTTATGAGCGTGGAATCATGCTACTACCTGAAAGATGGCAAAAGGTATTGGACCAGAATGGCCAATATATAATTTAATAAAATATTTGTTCATTATACGAAAATTGTCTTTCATTTTCTCTCTCTCAAAAAAAAAAAAAAATGAAATTACTATCCGAACAACCCAATATTTTCACGTATTTTTTGGAATAACGAAGATATTTCAGGTGAATAGAATTCATCGTATATAGTGTATAATATAAGTTTTCATTAGAAATTTGTTATTTTATATTAGTTTGATATATGTATATTACTTACAACGTCCAGTAATGTAGTCGTAATGATGCTAGAACGATCGTGATCGATTTGTTCAGCAAGTAATTTTGATCGTTGTGACATACGTAACAATTCCGTGGCCGAAACATGGTCCTCGAGTGCATCGTCGTGGTAGTCCACCTTTAAAATTAATTAATTTTTGTTATATGCTACTTGTAACAAATTAAAAGTGAGTAAACTATTAATCGAAAGTGGAATTAAAAATACAATGAAGGCAATATCATTTAATTGTTTACATACGCGGATATTTATGTTAGATTTTTAATAATCATTTTGAATTATAGAGGAACGATTTTCTTAACAAATGCCACTGAGTTATAAAACGTGTAAAGATATTGTCGCAGTTATTGTTAATAAAACATAAGTAAACAAATAATTAACCTTTTAACTAGAAAACCACAGCATTTCTCTTGATCTAGGATATTTTCATTTTAGATGAATTATTTCATCTTATGCATATATATGGTTTTGTACTGTTACTTGTTCTTACAACCATTAATGTTTTATGAATTTTTTAAATATAAAGATAGCGATGCCAAAATTGTTTTAAATAAAACTGTGCCAATTTTTCGTGGCGCCTCATAGTCGCTACTCTAGTGCTAAGGGTTAACACGTTGAACGCGGAGCTATTTTTGCTTAGCTTTCACGTCTCATTTTATTTAAATTTAAATGGAAAGAGTAGAATTGTCCGTAAGAAAAAGATTTGTTAAGCCCATTAGTGTGTTTCTGTTTCAATAAAATCTATTAAAATAGTGTGAATATTTCTTAATATTATATGAATTATATATAACACATTAATTTGTAAATTTGATACCGTCAGTCCCCAGGAACTGACACAGCGTTTAACATGTTAACCCTTTGCACTGGAAACTGTTTTAACTCCACAACTAAGGTATTTCTTCTGATATAAAATATTTTCATTGAACATGATCTATTTCCTGCTATGCACCCGGAATTTTTTTTATCATTGCTCGTCCTTACAACAATGCAATGTTTATCAATTTTTTAGATACAAATATAGTTCTGTAAAAATTGTTTTAAATAATAGTGCGATGATTTTCAGTGACGCCTGAGAGTCATTCTTCGAGTACCAAGGGTTAAGAAGCGGATGTTGAAAGAAACAATAAAAATGACACGAAATTCTACGACAAAAAAAATCATTCTATTTATTTTCTTTAATGTCCGCTAGTCAATTTATCTGTGAATAATCAGATTTTATTATTACTTTATGAAAAGTATTAATCTTTAAAATGTCACGAGTTTTTTCGACAAAATTGACGGAGTACGGAAAATGTTATTGCTGCATTACTTGGTCCTTTGATTCTTGGTAGATTTTTCTTGTTAACAATTCAGATGACCCCATTGCTTCAGAAATCCTGGGCTGGTATAATTTATATCGAACGTCTCCATTAGACATGAACTGTTCATGTACGGTCATATGTTCTATGAGGCGACACTCACCTTCGAGCACGAAGTGAACATAATTAACCATTCCTTTGCCATCACCTAATAAGACCTTAAATGGTTTTTATTCGATAGCATTATTTAAAAGTATCCGATAGTTTGTGGTCGATTATATGAGTAGTATTTCTACGTAAATTTTTTTATAATCTAGTTGCGTTTTATACCATAATACATGTTATTAGGTTAATCGGAAAGTTCTGTCCATCTAGCGTCGAGTAGCCGTAGCTCGAACTGTGGGTAACTATAACTTCTAAAGTAAGGCTAACTTTTTAGTTTGAACATCTGTTAATAAAACTCAGTACACAACAATTTACGCTTGCATCAATAACTTCGTTTTTTTCTACATTGAAGATGTCGGAAATTGAGCCGAATAAGCGTCATTTGCGCGAAGTGTTAGTCTTTTGTTTCAATTGGAAGAAAACGGCAGCTGAAGCTCATCGAATGATTGTAGACGTTTATGGCGATAATGCTGTTTCCGATAAAACATGTAGAGAGTGGTTTCGACGTTTTAAAAATGGTGATTTTTCTTTGGAGGACAAAGAGCGTTCTGGACGGCCACGAGTATTCGAAGACGAAGAATTGCAGACATTGGTGGATGAAGATCCATGTCAAACGCAAAAACAAATTGCAGAAGCGTTAAATTGTGCTCAATCTGTCATTTCCGACCGTTTAGAAGCCTTAGGGAAGGTCTACAAGGAAGGAAAGTGAGTCCCATATGAACTCAAGCCAAGAGACATTGAAAGGCGGAAAACCATCTGCAAAATTTTGCTTGCTAGGCAACAAAGAAAGGGGTTTCTCCATCGTCTCATCACTGGGGATGAAAAATGGATTTATTTTGACAATCCTAAACGTCGAAAAACTATTTGTGATCCTGGCCAACCCCCAACATCGACGCCAAAGCGGAATATCCACGGAAAAAAGGCTTTACTCTGCATTTGGTGGGATCAGGAAGGTGTGGTATACTATGAACTGCTAAAACCTGGTCAAACAGTCACAGGAGATCTCTACCGACAACAAATTATTCGTTTGAGTCGAGCATTGCACGAAAAACGACCACAATATGAAATGAGACAGCATAAGGTGATTTTGCTGCATGACAATGCTCGGCCTCACGTCTCAAAAATTGTCAAGGAAACGATAGAAGCACTGCGCTGGGAAGTGCTACCACATGCGGCTTATTCACCAGACTGTGCCCCATCTGACTACCACTTGTTTCGGTCGATGGCACACGCACTTGCTGAAGAACGATTTAATTCGTACGAAGATCTCGAAAAATGGATCTCCGCCTGGATAACCTCCAAAGATGAATCATTCTTTCGACGCGGAATTCGCTTGCTGCCCGAAAGATGGGAAAAAGTCATCGCTAACGATGGACAATATTTTGATTAACGTACTTTTTCATTTTCTTTCATGAATAAAGCTATACTTTTTGTAAAAAAACGGACGGAACTTTCCGATTTACCTAATAGAAAAATTTGTAAGGACTACTCTTTTCTAAGGTTCTGAGGTAAGTGCTGAGCGGTCTAACACAGTCCTCTCACCAGAAAGCACGAAATACTATCCTTGTTCTTTTAAAATAGCGGTACAACGTCGGATCGCCTGCCATAATTAAAGATTCCTAACTTTCTAAACGCATGTCAACGAGTGCATCCCATCGAATGTCTGCACAACTTCAAGCCGTCGGCCCTCGGCAAAGAACCACCCGTTGACCGGATGCGTCTTGAAAGGTTATACCGAATCTTCGACCCTGCCATACAATAATCGAAAGCAGACTAGCGTTGGGCTATCTGCCTTCGATTTCTCCCAAAAACGAACTGTCGCTAACATACATTTGTAATAACTATAATTGTAATATAATTATTGTTGTCGACTTTGCTTATAGAATAATAACTGTTGTTTAGAATACAATATAAAAAGAATTAAATGCACACCATTGACACTAAACACACAGAATAATTTGTTTGCAATTTTTTGTGCAAATTATGAATGCATATTGTGAAACACACTATTTTTATTATACAATACATGTTTGAATTAGTGACTGATTCGTGCAACACCTTTAAACAAAATTATCTTTATGTTTATACTGTATCCAAATAATAAAATATGAATTTTCAAATTGGTTATTTTGAACATTATCATTATTCTAATTTTTACATTGCCAAATTCACCAATAAAGTGTCTTATTTTTCTCTGTCAATCGATTTCTATGAAATCTTTAGCATGTCTATAATAATTAACACTTTTTTTTTATTTCTTCATGTAATTCTTACTAATTACAATTACTTCGAAATTATTATTGCACATAATATAGCAAATCGATGCTTCTAATTGCTTCAGCAAAGTGAAGTTGTGCGGTTCGATTTTTAAAAGATTATTTATATTTAAAGAGTGCTCTCTTCAAATATAAATAATATATAATATGGAGCTATATAGCTCCATTTAAAACACCCTAGGCTTTTACATTTTTATTGAAAGAAAATTTTCTTTAATCCCATGCATTACGATTTATTTTACGATTGTAGTAATTAGAATTTCATTGCAGTTCTTAATTAGCCGAAAGAAAAATAAAGTTTATAAGTATTGCATGTCTGTATGTTCTCCAATGAATATACAGGGTGGTTGGTAACTGGTGGTACAAGCGAAAAAGGGGTGATTCTACATGAAAAAATAAGTCGAAAATATAGAATAAAAATTTTTCGTTTGAGGCTTTGTTTTCGAGAAAATCGACTTTGAATTTTCGCGAAGTACGCGTGCACTTGATCATGTCTCGTTATAACGGATCTCACTGTAGATCGTTGTCTCGATGGGACACGTAAATTACGAAGTAATCACAAAGTTTATTATTACAAAAATTGCTGAAAATGTTGCCCATTCTGCCGAACACATACTTCTGCTTTTCTAATTAAATTTCTATGAACACTTTCTAACGTATTCGATTGTTTTAAAGTATGTTTTGCGAAAATTCAAAGTCGATTTTCTCGAAAACAAAGCTTCAAACGAAAAATTTGTATTTTATATTTTCGACTTATTTTTTCATGTAGAATCACCCCCTTTTCGCTTGTACCACTAGTTACCAACCACCCTGTATATTAAGAACAACCAAATGAAATATTATTTCACTTTAAACGAAATTACTAACACACGTATTTATAACACCCCGTTCAGAATCCACATTACTGATACGATGTTGTAGAGCAAGGGGTTAAATCTTAATTATGCAATTTTGTCGGTCACTGAAAATTGTTTAACTTTTGTTGGAAACATTTGTTTGTCAGATGAAACGTTTTCATTGGAACTGCTAGAAAATTGTGGTAACAAATTGTAGAGCATTTTGTATAATGTTTATAGTAATGTTTAGTCAACATCGCAGCTGTCAGAGAGCGACAATTTACTACCGAGGTTCATGAGCAATACAGATTTAAATATTTCTTACCTCGTCAGGGCGAAAGTCTTTCATTCTACTTAAAATACAGCATTCTCGCACAGTGTCTTTATCCCACGTTTCAAAGTAATTAAAATGGACCAAAGCATCTTGCAAAATATCCCACTCACTTGATAAATGTCGTCGGAGGACAGCGTTGAAACTTTTTCGAGGTATAAGAAATACATCTACAATAGCTGTAATTTAAATTCTTAAGGTTATTAGATACTTATAGCAATGAGGTGTCTATTGTGGTTTGATTAAAATGTTAATAGAACTTTTAATCAACACCGAAACATTAACCAATTAAGCGTGTTTGACGTGTATACACGTTGGACCACATCTTTATTGCGGTGCGTACGAGGTGTATACTCGCCGTGTAAAATAAATTATTATTAACTATAAAAACTCGAAATTTTAATAAAATACAACAAGAATATTATTTGACAGTATGTTTCCTTTATATTACCAATAGAATTATTAATTTTTTATTAAATAAAAATATAATCCTTTCTTGATTTTCGTAAAATTTACGATAGAACCATTTGCCCTGCATTCGACGTGTTTACACGCTATTACTTGAATTTAATTCCGCACACTGTAGGAGATTTCTAAAATGAAATTCCGCGCCTAAATGGTTAAACAAAGTCTAACAAATATATATGCGATGCCTTCATTTTTAGTCGAAATGAAATGTTATTCTTTTGTGAACTAATATTTCAGCATTGAAGTAAATGCAGCCGTACAAGAAATATAAATTTTCTTTTATTTGATGACGTAGAGACGTTATAATTAATATAGTGACAAAGAAATTATTGCAAGTGGTTAATATTGCATACTTTCTGATTTTTCTTGTTTATGAATTTTATTATTGTTTTGACAATTTTATGTTTTTAATAGGAGAAACTTTTTCAACAATAAATTGTTAATTTTATATCGGAATGGAAATGAAATTTTTCATTGTTCTCCTTTATTTTTTTCATAAATTTAATGACAGAGGCATTTGCCCTGCGTTCGACGTGTATACACGCCATTAGTTGATTTTAATTCCGTACCCTGTGGGGGATTTCTAAAATTAAATTCCACACTTAACTGGTTAAGTAGTACCAGGAAGTATTGGTAATATACGGTTAAGAGTAAAACTGAACACACATACGGAACTTTTGCGTAAATAATGTTTTATTCCATGTTTGCATGTAGAATATAAAGGAAACGAAATATACAGTATTAAGTATTAATAAACAAACAAATAATAAATAAACAATTCAGTTTTATCTAGATTTAATACTTCGTCCATAAACTTTTGGCTTTGATGGTGTGTTGAATGCGTTTAGGCATACTTAAACTATATTTTCGAAGCATTGTGGCGTAATCGAGTACCATTATTTCTACACTCTTTCCCACAAATTATTTATTCTCGCTGGCGGAGCATTATAATCATTCGCTAGTTTGATTTTTAAATATGCCCAGACATTCTCAATAGGTTTTAAGTTTGGGCTTTGAGCAGGCCATGCTATCGTTTGAAATGGTTGGTTATCGAGCCAATTTTTCACACTCCTCGCAGAATGTGCGGTGGCATTGTCATGTTAGAAAACGACATCACATTCTGGTACTGGCATATTGTCAACTGTGTCTAGCAGATTCTTTTCTAAAATGTTCTCGTTAATGTACTAATTCACCGTACTATCAATTCGATACACTAGAAGAAGCTAATTTTATATCAATAGAAAGAAAAAAGAAACTTGCTCTGTCAAAGAAGAATATAAAAGCCCGTTTAAGCTTTGCAAATATATATATATATTATATTATATTATTATATATTATATATATTATTATATTATATTATCATATATTATATATATTATTATATTATATATATTATTATATTATATTATTATACATATTATTATATTATATTATTATATATTATATATATTACATATATTGTATATATTATTATATTATATTATTATATATTATATATATTATTATATTATATTATTATATATTATTATATATATATATGGTGGAACATTGAACAATGGAAGAACGTAATCTTTTCAGATGAGTGTAAAATTAATCGAATTTTATCAGATGGTCGTTCCTGTTTGTTCGAAAAGAAAAGGTGAATCACTTAAACCACGCCATGTTATACAGACAGTTAAATTTGGCGGTGGTTCAATTATGATACGGGCTTACATTACGGCGTATGGTGTAGGTCCACTGTATCGAATTGAGAGTACGTTGAATCGATACACTTACAAGAGCATTTAAAAAAAGAATCTGCTAGACAGAGTTGGCAATATGCCTGTACCAGAATGTGATGTCGTTTTCCAATATGACAATGCCACCGCCTGCTCAAAGCCCAGTCTTAAATCTTATTGAGAATGTCTGGGCATATTTAAAAATCAAACTAGCGAATGATTATAATGCTCCGCCAGCGACAATAAACGAATTGTGGAAATGAGTGCAGGAATAATGGTACTCGATTACTCCACCATGCTGCGAAAATATAGTTTAAGTATGGCTAAACGCATTCAGCACACCATAAAGGCCAAAAGTTTATGGACGAAGTATTAAATCTAGATAAAACTGAAATGTTTATTTATAATTGCTTACGGTGCAAAACCGATTACACAAGAAAAATTTGTATGTATCAAAATAACAAGGATATTAAGATCGTTGACAATTTTTTGGACAATTAAAATATTGTACTTAATACTGTATATTTCGTTTCGTTTGTAACACAGTATTTACATCAAAAGTTCCGTATGTGTGTTCAGTTTTGCTCTTAACTGTATTATAAGCTTTCCGAAAGAAGTAAGTACAGTACAATTGTTTTCAGTGCTTGTCATAGTTGAAGTAATAGTTACGTAGCCGCAAATTATCTTCATTATTACTGGCTATATCCCTCGAAAGAATAAGGAGATGAACCATTTGACTCGGCGGAGATACTGTTTAATGTATCAATAAATCAACGCCAAGGCAGTGACAAATAATTTTTGTTTTTAATAATTTTTTTAAGAAACATCTACCAATACATTCACGTCATTTTTCTAATTAAAATAATGCCAACTATAATTTGAATCGCATTTACATATTTAACACTAAAACAACCACAGAGGGTTAAACGACTCAATCCAGAGTATTTATTTCACGATTATCGAAGTTACAAAATTGCCTTCATAGAAATTGAATTCACATACTTATTTATTCAATTGTATATTTTAAGAAAAAATCGCACAAAATCTAAATAAATTGAATCTTGCCATTTTTACAAGGCTATATTCTCCAGTTAATTTTGTAGCTCGGTAGGTTTAGTGTTAATCGACGATAATACGTTCCGGGCAAATCGCCAACAACGAATAAAAAAGAAATGATCATTAATACGAAACCTACCACAGGGGGTCAAATGACCATTTTCTGAATTTTTATCTTACAATTGTTCAAGTTACAAAATTTACACACACTTCTTTATTCAATCATATACAGGGTGTCCCACGCAACTGGAACAGGCTGTACCTACTAAATGGTTGAGAATAGAAGAAAATGTTATAAGTAGAAGTTAAATGATATCAGGCGGTGCATAATATGCAACTAATTTTATGCACTTTTGTGCATTGGTGCATCAGAAAAATGCAACTGCATATTTTTTTAAAATAGAAACCTATATTTTTGACTGCACCAATCGATGCAGTTTCTTGTGCTCTACATAAAAGTACTAACATACTTATGCCCTAAACTTATTAAACTTATTGTTTGGACTTCAATGGAGGACCGTTTGAACACTTGTTGTAACGTAGGTACTCCGGAACACTTGCCGAGAAACCGAAATAATTCAGAGAACTTTTAGCTTCGTTAACTTCTTAACCAATAAGTTTAGGGAATAAGTATGTTGTACTTTTATGTAGAGCACAAGAAACTGCATCGATTGGTGCAGTCAAAAATATAGGTTTCTATTTAAAAAAAATATGCAGTTGCGTTTTTCTGATGCACCGATGCACAAAAGTGCATAAAATTAGTTGCATATTATGCACCGTCTGATACCATTTAACTTCTACTTATAACATTTTCTTCTATTCTCAACCATTTAGGAGGTACAGCCTGTTCCAGTTGCGTGGGACACCCTGTATAATAAAGAGTGTCCCAAAATTAACGCAAGATTTGAATTAAATAGGAAACACAGTTTCTAGTCTTTAGATTGTTATTTTTTCATTGCATCATAAAGTACATAGGATAGGGATATTTATGGAATAACACATCGGGCAAATGGCCTTCACGGCTTTGCTGGCACATACGCACTCTTTTGTCGAAATTTTTCATGATCTTTCTGCATAATTGTGGCTGAATTTCGTTGATGCACCGTTTAATTTCTCATTATAATGCACGGGTGGTTGTGGACTTGTTGACGTAAACCTTTGACTTCAAATAACCCCATAAGAAGAAATCTAATGGTGTTAAATCACACGATCTAGGGGGCCAATTCTGATCACCGAAACGAGAGAGTACACAACCAGGAAATGTCTCATGCAGGAATTGAATTGTTTCACAGGTTGTATGGCATGTGGCACCGTCTTATTGAAACCACATATTGGCCACATCAATAGCATCCAATTTCGGCAGAAAGAACTGTGTTAACAGTAACTGGTGGCTTAATTGGGCGGCCGAACAATTAAAAGTCTACTCTGATTGGTGCTTACCGAACCGGAACAATGAACAAAACCCCACTATATAAGTGGAGCACAATCCGACACACATTAGTATCAGTGTGTCTTCGGACCCCCCTGATGAAGCTAACTGCAATGCTTGCGAAACGTTGGGAAATTTCTACCTTTAGAACACGGCTTACACCCGAAAGTCTCAACAGACAAAACTGTATGATTCCGGGCCGTGAAAGTCTCAAATCTCTTTGTATGTGTTATACCTATATAGCCTAAAAGCAGTCATTTTGACTGCTTGGGAAATTTAAAATAATCAAATGATCTTTTATTATTGAATTGAGTAAATTTCTTTTTGAGCAGTTCGGCTGTGTATTGAAATAACATTTTTCATTTTTTTCGATTAACGTTACATGATAACATACAAATACATGTGCTTTTTGATTCCGTAGGTTAGGTGGAAATTATTTTGATGCTCCCTCCTACTTTTTTTCGTGACGCTAGCATCAAAAACTTCATCGTGTAAACTGGCCCGTTGCTCAATAAACTAAAGTAGTACTTGTTATTCATATCTTTATGCAGTGATACTTGTTCTAACAAGTTGTTTATTTTATATCATTTGCGCCTTAAATTCATGAAAGAAATGTCGAATAGAAGTGAGTTATTGGAAAAGCTAACGAACATAAGTAAAAAGTGCTCCGATATAGAATCAGATTCAATAAATTCAGAACTATCATCTGAAGATGAAATGGTTCATATTCAAAGTGAAACATCTGAAACTGAAGATAGCGATGAAGAGTCGATCACCAATAATGAAAATGAAAGTATCATCAATATGCCCAGGAAAAGGTGTAAGCTGCTAAGTAGTTCAGACTCTGACGAAGAAACTGAAAACACCTTTCAGGAGACCGAAACAGCTGCCGATGGTACTGTATGGTCAAAATTTGACGAAGGTGGTATTCCTGAAAGGTTACCATCTACTTGTATTTTCAAGGGTGTGAAAGGGCCAACAGGATACGCAAAAAGGAACAATATGGCAGATAATCTTATCAGTGCATTCTCGTTAATAATAGACAACCATATTATTCCACATAACCCACAAAGATCAGCTGCAACATCATCAAATGCAACCCATTCTAACAAACGCAAAAGTTGTCAAGTTGTACTTTGCACGACAACAAAACTAATAATATATGTGAAAAATGTCAAAAGTATGTTTGTGGAAGATGTACACATAAAAAGATTTCCACTTTTATTTACATAACATGTACAAACAATAATGCATAAATCATTTTTTTTCCAAGTGAAGTACATTTTTTTTATTGTTAATATTTACTAATAACCTGTTATATAACTGTAAATAATATAAAAAAATATTAAAAATTAATTTTAAATCAATTTCAATCAATTAATTATTATATAAGTGTTCCAGCATTTTGGACTTTCTTGAGTAGTGGCGAAGCTTAATTGCAATTTTATTGAAGTAGAAATGAAAGCGTTCGTTACGAACATTCGACTTCATTAAATTAATTTAATTACTTCCCTACGCATGAAATTACGGTTATAGAAATTACTTGTACATGTAATACATACTTTTAGTAACTACCGTTGCAGTTCTTGGTATCTCATGCAGCAATGCAATTTCACCGAATATGTCGCCAGCGGTTAAGATACCCATATCGATTTCTTTTGATTCATCTAATATTCAAAATTTCCAGCAAAATTAATTAATTAGCGAAATGTGAAATTAGAGTATTACAGAATAACCGTGAAGAATTTATAGAAAAATATAAAAGATAACAATTGTTTTATACGTACAAGACAAATTTTAAAAAATGTATTACTAGATTAGCGAATTACTGACAATACAACTAAACTAGAGACAAAAATGTTGCATACGCAGCAAAATAGTGCTGTATTAATCCTTTGCACTCGAAGCTGTTTTACCTTCGAAAACCAAGGCATGTCTTCTGGTCTTGAAAATTTCACTTTACGTGATTTATTTCCTCTTGTGCATATTCAAATTTTTACTATTAAATCTTTACAACAGTGAAACCGATATCACTTTCCTATGCAAGCACAGTGAAGTAAAAATTATTTCAAATAATGGTGTTGCAATTTTTAGTGATGCCCCGGAGCCACCATTCAAGTGCAAAGGGTTAATAATAATTTTAATCGATTACGAGCAACATAAAAGGGTCAAAACATTGATTGAAATTCTTAGTATCTTATTATTCGATTACGGATAATTTATGTAAAATGAATGTGATTTTCATTTGTTGCAAAAACAGGAATTAATTGGAAATATCTTCCTTTCTTCGATAATTTTAGCAGATCGAAATTAATATTTCTACTGCTTCAAGTTGAACTATCCATTTCTATTGTATATGCATAACATTCGTAGTCTATTCAGTATTGTTAAAGATTTTCATACGCTTTAAATATTAAAGATTCGTAATTAAAATGTAGCATGAGAAAACCTCACGAACCCGTCCACCGGTCAGTTACTGTCTTAGATAAGTTGACTTCTCCGTTTATTATGAAATACAGATTCTCTGCTTCACGACCTTGTCGTACGATTACTCGCCCCGGTTTCAAGTATTGATAAAGACACACGCCTGCTAGAGATTCTCTTAAATCTTCCGGGTATTTTCGAAATGCGAAATTCTTCTTGAAGAATTCGTATATATACATTTTTTCCACGGCAGTCCTTTCTGTTGGTCTAGTCAAAAGTACAGAACGATCCTTAAATATAAAACAGCATTTCATTTATTTCAGCTATATGAAAGCATTCAGAAAATATTATGCAGTTTCAATTATTTTTATTTTACTTTCAGTTATCATGCACGCAGAGCTCGTCTATGTACAGTGCTGTGAATATTTATAAACTTAAGACCATTAAGATCTGTCTCGTAAGTTCACCGATAGATGGACAGATGGGTAAACGTACACCCTTTCCTGCTACTACCTGATCCGCCACTGATTTTTAAACATACCAGATCTGTAAATATAAATTGGAATATAAATCGGAATTTTTCTATAGAAAAACGCGTTTATTGTATGAAAATGATACGAAATATTTTATTCGAAGTGTTGTCCATCGGTAACTATACATTTTCCCAATCTCTCTGACAATTCATGAATGCCACGCCTGAAAAACTATTCCACTTTCGAGCTATTTTCGTAAGATGTGAAGTGCTTGTCAGCAAGTGCGTGTCCTATCGATGCAAATAAGTAATAATCGGATGGAGCCAAGTCTGGTGAGTAAGCTGCATGCGAAAGTATTTCTCAACCAAACACCTCAATCGTTTCCTTGACCAATTTTGCTGTGTGTGATGGCGCATTATCGTGAAGCAAAATCACTTTGTGTTGCCTCGTTTGATATTTCGGTCGTTTTCACGCAAAGCTTGATTCAAATCGATGATTTGTTGTCGGTAGCGTTCAGTATTAACGGTATTGACAAGTTTTAGCAGCTCATAATAGATCACATTTTTCGGATCCTATCAAACAAAGAGCACTGTCTTTCGTCCATATCGATTTGGCCTCGCAATCGATGTAAATGATTCGTCTGAAGTCAGCCACGATCTTTTACGCTTAGGATTCTCGAAATACAGTGGAGGACAAAAGTATTCGTACACTCTTCAAACGTAAATAACTTTTTTAAGATTGGATCAAATGTTTTGATTTTTCTGAACAACTAGCAGCATTGATTTACTAAATGATATGCAAAAATAATTTTGAAATAATTCTAACTGGTAGAAAGTACGTGAGAAAGTAGAAAAGACATTTTTTAAAACATTTTTATTTTAACTCGTAATGAAAATTTAAAATATGCGTTTTTCAGAACTGTGTTAGTTGTACACATGCTGAAAATCTCACAAAAATCGATTGACGCGGGGAAAAAATGGCACGCGTAGAAAGATGTAAGAATTTATGTACTTTAAGCAGAAACTGATCAAGAATCGTGAAAAATTGCGATTTTCACCATTTTCGATGGCACGTAGCTCGTGTGTACGTCGATCGATTTTAATGAATTTTTCTGCATGCGTATAACTATCATAGATCTACCAGATGCGTCTTTAAAATTTTTTGAGTGTGGCTCAAATAAAAAATATTTAAAAAGTTCCTTTTTTATTGGTCATGTAATTCACATCAATTCCAATATTTACAA
>CM052098.1:20142710-20158397 GCA_028453745.1 Agapostemon virescens
TCACTTACATTTTTTAAGCGTCAAACTTTTCATTTCAGAGCGTTCGAATACTTTCGTGATTCACTGTATGTACGCTTCTCACATCCCACAGTAATGTGACAATCGAATAAGAGTTCGAAGCATCCGTCGTAATTTTGATGTCGAGACTCACAAGCATCTGGTGTCTTACAAACTCACCGAAAACGTCCTACTTGTCACTGACATAAGCACCGGCATTTTCTTAGAATTTGAACTGTTTTTGTACAGTGAGCGTTCTGAATTCTGAATTGTAAACTGCGAAAAAGTGTTTCGTTTTTCGGCTCGCCGTATTAGGGAAATCAGGTTAGTCGACAGAGGAAACTGCAGAGGAGATGGGGTAGTCAGTTGTAAAGGATCGGCGAGAGACCGAGCGACAATCTCGAAGCTTTGAAGTGTGCGACCAGATACGCACACGTATATATGCGAAAGTACATTATGATTTAATTAAAAGCAAACCCGTCGTCGGTTTGGCGCACGCGACCGCGGTAACTCGGAACACAACGGGGCTTCGTTTTCATTTATAAAGTCGACCAACGTTTGCGGACGTAAAACTGTCGACAAATTAGCGAAACCCTGTCCCTCGTCGCTTCCTCCAACACGCGAACTCCTGACTTGATAAACTTCTCAATTATCAGAATTAATTAAATTTGTTGCCCGATGTTGCGTCGGTTTTGCTTGTCGCCGAGCGCGCGGATTAACGGCGGAAAAAAACACAGTTATATCCATGCAACTAATATAAATTTCGCTAGTGATAATTTAGGTTAGGCGAGTCAACTTAGTCTTGTTTCATTCTGGAATTGTGAATAACCCACGAACAGAAGACTTCCGGCTGATTCGATAATAACGTGACTAAAGGAGCAAGTCGTTAATTCTTCGAATGCAGTTAGTAGGATTTTCATGGAAAAATAAATGCGGTCTGGGGTGGATTGTTCAATCCTGCAGAATTTTGCCGTTTGCACGTGGAGTGCTGATTAAATGATTCCTAACTTCTCGAAGGACATTCCCTTGCGCAGGAAGGACAATATTGTACAAATTTGGTTTTATGTGCATATAACAAATTCATGGAGAATGGTTGAAAAGCGGAACCTACAATCGTGCAGTGTATCTGTCTAAGTGAAAGAAGCTCCTAATATAAAAATGTAACTTTTTAAGTATTCTGAAACAAAAGCAATTATATTGTGTGCAATTCTGACTGTATATTTTTTTAACGCCAGCTACGTGAAACCGTAATAGCATATTATTATTTAAATGACAGTAAATTGTCTAATCTTATCGACAATTTTCTGTCGAAGATTCAATGGTCCATTGACAATATCTTCTGTCACAGATTTATTCTTTCACAGTTATTGAAACTGTAAGATAATATTTCTCTGAAAGCTTTTTAAATAAACTTTTTCAGTAAAGCACATCTTAACATATACAGTGAATCACTTTAATATTCGGACACTATACAATTTTCACTTTGCCGCATTGTAATTTTGTTCACGATGAAGAAACAAAAAAATTAATTCTAAATTACATTACTGTACAGGGTCTAGTTAATAAAAGCATCATTTTTATTTATATAATTACTAACGTTTACTAAATATTCTGTTTTAAACGAAACAACGTCTAGTTTTGACGTGACAATAATATTCCGACACATCGGAATGTAACAATTTGCGTGAGCTATATTCGCTAAGTTCACTGGTAATAATCGGACGTAAGAGAAACACTTCATATAACATACGCCAACTTGTTATTTTTAACAATGCGAAAGGTGAATCGTATAGGAAAATTGCAACAATGCTTAAAATTAGTGAAAGTACAGTAGGAGATGTTATTAAAAGATTTCAGTACGAAGACCGAATAGAATCTATTCCGCAAAGAGGCCAACCAAAAATTTTGGACACGCGAGATAAAAGAAAAATTATAAGAAAAATAAAGAAAGATCCTACATTAAGTGCACCAAAATTAGCTGTCGAATTATTAGAATAGACTGGAAAGAAAGTGCACCCCCAAACAATACGTAGAGCATTAAAAGAATGTGGTTACAATGGACGAGTTGCTCGGAAAAAAACCGTATGTGAATGAAGCTAATAGAAAGAAAAGATTAAATTTTGTGAAAGAATTTGTTTTAAAAGAAGATACGTGGTGGAATGACGTTATTTTTCGTGATGAGAGTAAATTCAACATTTTTGGATCGGATAGGCAAAGAATGGTGTGGCGAAAGAAAAATAAAGAATTCAAAATTAAAAAAACGAAACCGACTATAAAGCACGGAGGAGGAAATGTACTTGCATGGGGATGTACCTTGACATTTAGAACGGGTGAATTAATTTTTATTGATATCATAATGGACAAAAATGTATACCTGAACATTTAAAAAAAAAATTTACGTAAAAGTGCAATAAAAATGGAGATTCAGAATATATTTCAGTATTATCAAGATAATGACTCGAAGCATAAGGCACGTATCGTACAGGAATATTTGCTGTATAATTGTCCAAAATTATTCCAACCGCCAGTCCCCAGATCTGAATCCTATAGAGAATTTATGGGATGAACTACACCGACGAATTAGAACAACTGCAATAACATCTAAAGAAATGTTAAAAGAATGACTGAAAGAGGAATGGAATAATATTAGTACAGAATATTTGGAAAAAATAATTTGCAATATGCCTCAACGATTAAAAGAGGTTATTCATCAAGAAGAATATTCTACACCATATTGAATTACTTTTCGTTTGTAAAAATTAGTACAAAAACTAGCAGTTTTTAAAAGTGTCCGAATATTATTGTAACGTTAAAACCAGACATTGTTTTGTTTAAAATAGAATATTTAATAAACGCTAATAATAATATAAATAAAATTTATATTTTTATGTAAGAATGTAATTTAGAATTAATTTTTTTTTCATTCATCGTGAACAAAATTACAATGCGACAAATTAAAAATTTTATAGTGCCGAATATTAAAGTGATTCACTGTAAGTTGTACAAGGTTTGAATAATTACAATTATTATAAAGCAGTCTGTATTTGTTACGTTTAGTACTCGGTGGTTCTAAAGATTGTTACAAACATCAGCGTATTATTTTTTCTAGAAATGTAAAAACTCCAATGGAAAACGGCTAAAAGAGACAATAATTTTGTTGAATATGTTGAAGGAAAGCATTGATCACTGTAAGTCGTAGAATATTCGAAGATATAAATGTGAGTACTGTTGCAGCGATTTGCAGTTCAGTTCGCATCGTGTACCTGTCTTACATACAGTGGCTCAATAAAGTATTGAGACACTCTTTAAATCTGAATAACTTTTTTAAAATTACACCATACGCCTTGACTGTTTTTGAGTAATTAGTCACATTGATTTACTAACTGATATCCGAAAGGGATGTTGAAAAAGTTGCAATTGGTATGAATTACATGACAAATAAAAAAGACCTTGTCGAATATTTTTTTATTTGAGCCCGGTACTAAAATTTTTAAAGTTGTACGCATACAGAAAAATTCATTGAAATTGATCAACGTATACGTGAGCTACATGACATGGAAAATGGTAAAAATTGCAATTTTTCATGATTCTTTGTCAGTGTCTGCATAAATTCCACAAATTATTACATCTTTCTACTCGTGTCATTTTTTCCATATTAATTGATTTCGATGAAACTTTCAGCATGCGTATAACTAACACATGCCTGCAAAACGTACGTTTTCAATTTTTATTACGAGTTGAAATTGACAAAAGATTCGGAATAATAACCACAATGTATTATTACCACGTTTTTATTAAATATAATATAATATATAAAATATACAGTGGCCCGCATTAATATTCGGACACCATGATACAGAAGAAGTTTTTGCTGTATATCTCCACTGTTAATGGACTTAAATGTTTTTTATCATTACAAAACGATGAATTCTTTAAGTATTTTGTTAACGCGAAAAGTGTATAAATTAAATAAATAAAAACTATGTTTCTAGCATTTAAAATAAATGTTTTTTATCATTACAAAACGACGAATTCTTTATTTTAAATGCTAGAAACATAGTTTTTATTTATTTAATTTATACACTTTTCGCGTTAACAAAATAATGCTTAATTTTGACATCGCAAAAATATTCGGATATTCTATACGCTACGCAGTCTGACCGTCCTGTTAAGCCAGGTATGGTATTCGGTGGCAATGTTTTTAAACATAAGATGAAGCACTTTCTGGTAAAGTTAGTTTAATTTCGAACTTCGTTCGTATCGTACGTATTAGTTGTGGAAATACCACGTAAAGATAAAAATACATCATTCGATGTACGTCAACTTGTTATTTATAATCGCGAAAATGGAAATCATACCGAGAAATCGGTACATTATTACAATTGAGTAAGAGTAATGTAGCGGACGTCATACAAAGATATAATGTTTGAGGATAGAATCGAATCTATTGCTCAGTGTGGTCGTCGAAAACTACTTGACGTTCGTGGCAAACGTAATATGATTAGAAAAGTCAAAAAGATCCTAGTTTAAGTGTCTCAAAATTGTCTGCAAAATTATTTAAAGAAACCAGAAAGAAAGTTTATTGTGATACAGTTCGTCGAATGCTTCATGAAAGTGGATACCATGGCAGGAATACATTTCCAAAGAAGAAGTATGGTGGAAAGATGTCATTTTTATAAGTGAAAGCAAGTACAATATTTTTGGGTCCGATGGATACAAACTTATATGGTGAAAAGTCAATGAAGTGCTTCATACTAAAAATCTCAGACTCACCCTGAAATACAGCGGAGGAAGTGTAATGGTTTGGGGTTGTATCTTGGCTGCTAGAATGAGCGAATTAGTTTTTATTGATGGAATTCTGGATAAGAATAAATATTTACATATTTTGAAACAATATTTAATAAAAAGTGCTGTTAATACTAACATTCACCACAGCTCTAAATTTTATCAAGATAATGATCCGAAACACAAATCATGTGTACTTCAAGAATATTGTATTTATTGTATAATTGTCCAAAAGTATTGCAACCTTTTCCACATTCACCGGATCTAAATTCAATCGATAACATATAGCATTATTCAGATCGTCAAATTAGAATATCACCGATAAGGTCGAAGGAAGAATTAAAATTACGATTAAGTAAAGAATGGTCACGTATTTTTCATGGTGTCCGAATATTAACGCCGGTCACTGTACATGTGCTCTACATGACGGCGTAAACGAGAATGTGTTTGTTACACAAATCAAAACACCATCGGCTCATGTCGATGAAATAGATAAAATTACAGAAATAGAAAAGTTTTAAAAAATGTCTTTTTTTATTTTTTCATGCAATTTCTACGAATTACAATTATGTCGACGTTATTTTTTAATATCATTTAGTAAATCAACGCTTCTAGTTTCTCCAGAAAAGTTAAATCGTTTAGTTCCTTTTATACAAGTTATTTAGATTTAAAGAGCGTCGGAGTACTTTCGTGAGCCACTGTAAACGTCAGAGTCACCTAAAATTTGACCGGTTTTAACACCCTCCTTTCTTGGACGTGATCGATCAAATCCGATTGGATTCCCGTAGCGAATGAATGAACCCGATATTTTCGGTTTAAGTTCTTATCGGTAAAATTGCGTCTCGAGTATTCACGCTAGCAAATGCGCCGATGCACGCGACTTCGAACTTCGGGATGGAAGCGTGCTACTCCGGAAGTTTTGTCGGCGGCAAGATCTTCCAGAAATTAAGCAGTCAGCGAGCTACCAATGGCAAACACGCGGCTAGGTCTCCGATCCGAGCGCCGCGCCATCTCAGCTTCGATTTAACTGAGAATTTCCACGTGGCACGTAAGTTTGCTTGTTTACAGGTTCGCCTCGGTATGCGCACTTGGGACTCCTTGCCGCGACCTGGATTGAAAGGACTCTGGAAACTACGCAGACAAGCGACTAAATCTTTCATGCAATAACCGTGCCACTCTTCTACTCATAATCGTTCTTGGAAGAGCGAAGGGTTTGCATTTTGTGCATTATGGTACAAATCATGGAAAATTGTTGACAAAAGGAAACTCACCTCCTTGACACGGTTCTTATGGTCTCGGATGAGAATAAATTTAACATATTAAGCCTTGATGTCTATTATAAAAATTAGAGGAAAGTGAATAAAGATATGTACAGTGAATCACGAAAGTATTCGAACGCTCTGAAATGAAAAGTTTGCCGCTTAAAAAATGTAAGTGATATTGCGAATTACAAAATACTCTTGTTCCTATAGTAATATATAAGTGTAGTAACTATACATGTTAAATTTGAAGTGTGTCCGACAACGTAAACATTACTTAGGAAAGATTTCTTGGTAACGTCGAGTAAACAGATGTCACGAAAGTATTCGAACGACGAAACTTGTAGTACAAAACAATCCTTGAATTTGACAAACAGTAAAGATTGGCTTTCTCAATTGGTGTTACACACTTCCCTTGTTCAGTGCTACAAGTGTTAATAAGATTGTAAAATTCATATTAATAATGTACCGAAAAAAATCGGAGACAAGCATCACTGATAGAAAATTGATAATTAAGTGGCATAATGAAGGCAAGAGCTATGGCGAAATAGCACAATTGTTAGGGAAAAGTAAATCTACCATTTATTACATAGTAAAAAAGTTAAAAACCACTGGAATCCTTCAGGATGACGTCCGTTCTGGCCGGCCTAGGAAATTAACGAAGAGAGAAGAGAATATAATTGTGCGTGAAATAAAGAAGGACCCAACAATTTCTGCACCAAAACTTGCTATACAAGTTGCTGATAGCTTCAGAAAACAAGTTCATCCTGAACTTTGTCGAAGAATTCTCCGTAAAAATGATTTTCATGGTCGTATTCCTCGAAAGAAACCATTTATTAGCAAAGACAATAAACAGAAGAGATTAAGTTTCGCTAAAAATTATGTCAACAAGGATAAGGACTTTTGGAAACACGTAATTTTTTCGGACGAGAGCAAATTTAACATATTTGGCTCAGATGGATGTCATAAAATTTGGAGAAAAGCAAATAGAGAGATGGATCTTAAAAATCTACGACCAACCGTGGAACATGGGGGTGGGTCGATAATGGTATGGGGATGTATGGGGGCTAGTGGTGTTGGAAACCTCGTCATTATCGACGGAATATTAGATAAATATAAATATATGCAAATATTGAAAGACAATTTGAAGCAAAGTGCGGAAAAATTAGGGGTAGTAGACAATTTTCATTTTCAGCAGGACAATGTTCCAAAACATACCGCACGTATTGTTAAAGAATGGATCATATACAATGTACCCCACGTTTTAGAAACACCCCCACAAAGTCCGGACATTAACCCTATAGAACACTTATGGGCAGAAATTGGCAAACAACTTAGTAAACATAGTATTAATTCCAAGGAAGCATTAAAGACCAGAATTTTGGACGTCTGGAACAATATAAATAAAGATATTACTGAAAATTTGGTTGATAGCATGCAACGACGGTTGCAAGCCATAATAAGTGCTCACGGTGGTCCGACAAAATATTAAAACACTATAGTTGTTTAAAATATATACTATTAATTTAGTCGTTCGAATACTTTTGTGGCGTTCATTTAGGTGCCGTTACCAAGAAACATTTTATAAGTATTGTTTACGTTATCAGAGACACTTCAAATTCAACATGTATAATCATGATACTTATGTGTTATTACAGAAATAAAAGTATTTTGTAATTCGTAATATGACTTACGTTTTTTCAACGTCAAACTTTTCATCCGTCCGAATCCTTTCCGTTCGAATACTTTCGTTACTCACTGTACCTTAAGAATTTACGTCCGACAGTTAAGCATGGAACTAGTTCGATAACGAAGTGCCGCTGTGTGCAAAGTAACAGCGTTGAGAAACTGATTATTATCGATGGAACTATAAAAGAATATTTAAAACAAGGTGTGATAAACAATTTTTATTTTCAACAGGACAACGATCCAAAATATATCATTCATATTGTAATAAATTGAGTTAGATTTTATATACAATTGTTATAGTATCAGACGAGAATAAGTTACAAATATTAAGACTTGATACGTTTTGTAAAATTTTGAAGAAAGTGAATAAAAAGATGTGTTCTAAAAATTTCTGTCAGAGAGTTAAGTATGAAAGTACAATAATGGAGTACGGGTGTGTGGAAAGGAATAATGCTTGGAAACTTATTATAACTTGAAAACTTATTATTATTACAGATGGAATGTTAGAAGAATATTTAAAACAAGATACAGAGAAATTTGGCATAATAGACAATTTTTATTTCCAACAGTGCCCATGAAACAAATGTATATTGATTTTAAATAAAATAAAATAAAAACAATATTCATTACATTATTTCTTTAGTTATCGCTGCAAAAGTCTTTGCACTCCGAGCAATTTTAATTCTAAAATCGAGACATTTTTTGACTTAGCGTAATTTCATTGTACACGATTTATTTCCTTTCGTCCATAGAATATTTATTACTATTATTCGTACGTGCAACACCTCAATTTCTGCCGATTTTTTTAACACAAATATAGCCATGTAAAAATTGTTTTGAATAATAGTATGGCAATTAAAACAAAGTTGTAAAATCAGTAATTTTGACGGTGTGGTAGTTCCAACGTGAAGTATCGTTCAGCATTAGAGCATCCGCTGCTTTTATGTATTTCTTATCGGAGGAGTTTCGATATCCCATATCCAAAAATAAACGACCGAAATCCGATAAAATAAGTCACGTTGAAAGTACAGTCTCTTTTGTACTGGGTAAGCGGTTAGATAATTCGGTGGCACGATCCTTTTTTGTTCGCGGCTGTTGCAGTTACGGGTCGGGAGTTAAATCGAGCATTTTACGAGGCTCGGCCAGTAGTAATGGAAAACGTATTACCGGACCCGTAAGTTCTGTCAGTAGGGACACAGGCGCGGCCAACATTATAACGCGGATGTGCAGGCTGTACTTAACGACGAAACTCTGTGGAAACTGTAATTTTTGTCCAAGAGGAGGAAAAAGTAGTCGCGATGTGTGGTACCGTTCGGTGACGGAGAGGAAAGGATAGAGAGGCGAAGGGCGTACATAGGATGACGGAGACGAAGGCGGTCTCGAACAGGAAAGGGTGAAGCGTCATGCAGTGTGTAAAATACGACCGGGCGAAAAAGTTAAACAAATAGGATGCCAAAACGAACGTTACGAGCGCCCATGCAAAGGTTCGCATACCGTTGGACGAAGAACGAGATAATGATAATTGGAAATGCACCGAGACCGCGTGTGACCATTCCTCCGAATATACAATCCTCGCCGAGGCATTAACGTCTATCCTGACCGCCCGAAGATTTATATTTTCCTATTAAACGTCACCTTCCGCTCAAGCGTGTTGTCCTTTTCTACTCCTATCGGCTTCTGTACGCCGACTTTTCCACTGAAAGGGAAAGGTAATTAACGGGTCAAAAAAATATACCCACGGCCGATTCTTTGATGCTTTCATGACTCACGGGGGCTCGTTATACCGTTTAGTCTCCAACCATTCGCGGAATAAAAATGTTAGTGCAGTGGAACCTTGATTACGTGAATTAATAAAACCACTGGTGCACACGAATTACCTTACTTATTCGTTATGTTGAGGGGTTATACGAAATTAAAGACTCGCGTGGAGCAAAACGAATGCGAATATCTTCATTTTAAAAGGAGGTGGAAGAAATATATATAGTGGCTCACGAAAGTATTTGGACATTCTTTAAATCTATTGTAAATAATATTATAAAAATTGAACCGAACAACTTGACTTTTCTGAAATAATTAGAAGCATTGATTATATGCAGAAACAATTTCGAAATAATTCTAATTGGTAGTAATTACATGAACAAAATAGAAAAGACGTGTTTCAAAACATTTTTATTTCTATTCGTAATGAAAATTTAAAATGTACGTTTCGCAGTCCTGTGTTAGTTATACGTATGCCAAGATGTAAGAATTTATGGAGTTTAAGCAGAAACTGAACAAGAATCGTGAAAAATTGCGATTTTCATCATTTTCCATGGCACGTAGCTCGTGTGTACGTCAATCGATTTCAATGAACTTTTTGTATGCGTATAATCACCATACATTTACATGATGTGTTTTAAAAATTTGTAGTACGTGGCTTAACTAAAAAATATTTTAAAAGTTTCTTTCTTATTTGTCACGTAATTCATACCAAATGCAACTTTTTCAAAATACTTTTCGCATATCGTTTAGTAAATCAATGCGTCTAATTGTTTGCGGAAAGTCGAAATGTTTAATACAATTGTAAGAAAGTTATTTACATTTAAAGATTGTCCGAATACTTTCGCCAGCCACTGTACATCCCGCAATGTTATTATAAGATACAATTACTCCTCTATATCATGGCAGAGAAATGATAATCGATACTTGTTAGGTTGCAACTAGATCGATCATAAAAATTAGACTATTTTAATGGAGACGCAGTGGAGGCATCTGCATTGATAGCAAGGAAAACCTACCAAGAAATTATTAAAATAGAGAAATATCACACTTTCGTGTCTCGTTAATAAAGTTTGACGAGTAATGAAAGTGCTGCGTAATAAAATAGCTCTAGGAAATCGTACAAAGTGTAAAACAGATTTGTTTTACAGTCGGTGTGGAAAGTATTCGTACAGCGACCAATTTCAAAATAAACCTGCGTACGTAAACTTTAGTTATAAATTTTAAGCGAAAAAAATGATGCATAAATATTCTTGGATATTTGTAGAAAAGATTTCGTGAAAACTAAATTTTATTTTCTCCAAGATTAACAAAAATATACATCCAGCATAGATAAACGTAAGAAATAGATGCACAGAAAGTATTCGTACATCTCTCATTTCTTGCGCCTACTTGAGATATAAAAATAATATGATCTTCTGATTGTGACGAATAACAACAAAGATGATTAGTTTGTACAGAATACTAATAGTAGCAAGTTTGAAATTTGTAATATACTACAACATGGGTTGCAAAAGGTGCGAAACGACAGAAGAAGAGCGAAAAATTATTATTCAATTACACAATCAATGTAAATCACTTAGTGAAATTTCTTTTATAGTGAATACAGCAAGGTCTACTATTCAAAGTATAATTGACAGATACGGAGAACGAAAAACTGTTTCACATAAGAGAAGAAGTGACCGTCCGCGTAAGATAAACGAGTATGATCGACGACTAATTATTCGTAAAGTGAAACAGAATCCACGTATAACTGCCGAACAAATTGCAACAGAACTTAAAAACAACAACAGCACAAGTGTGTTGGCTAGTACTGTGCGTAATTATTTAAGAAATAGCGAATATCATGGTTGAGTAGCACGAAAAAAGCATTTTGTAAATGAAACTAACCGTAAGAAAATATTAGGTTTCGCTAAGCAACGTATTAATACACCAATCGAACATTGGAATGAAGTAATTTTTACTGACGAAAGTAAATTCGACATATTTGGCTCTACAAATAAATTTACAGTGTGAAAGAAGAAAAATACACAATTCAGAAAAGAAAATTTGCAACCGATGGTAAAACACGACGGTGAATCTGTATTAGTTTGGGGTTGTACGAGTGCAAATGGAGTGGGGTCTCTACATTTTATTGACGGTATTATGAACCATACAGTTTATATTGATATTTTAAAAAAGCATCTGCATGCTAGTGCAAATAAAGTGGATCTTAATGACAATTTTATATTCACAAACGACAATGATCCAGAGCACTTTGCACATAATACAAGGCAACGGGTATTATACGACACATCAAAATACTTGTAAACGCTGCTTCAATCACCAGATATCAATTCCATTGAACATCTATGGGATTATCTTGATAAAAAAATACGTAATCATAGTATTTCGTCGAAAGAAAAGTAAAAAATCGCTTCATTAGAGGAGTGGAACAAAATAACACCGGCTGTAACATCTAACTTAGTAAATTCCATGCCAAGAAGACTCGAAGTTATTATAACATCCAAAGGTAATCCTACAAATTATTAAAATATATTGTATTTTTATAGTTTATTTTTCATTATTCATAACTGTACGAATAGTTTCTGTGAGTCTATTTCTTACGTTTATCTATGCTGGATGTATATTTTTGTTAATCTTGAAGAAAATAAAATTTAGTTTTCACGAAATCTTTTCTACAAATACCCAAGAATATTTATTAATTATTTTTTTCGCTTAAAATTTATAACTGAAGTTTACGTACACAGTTTCATTTGAAATTGGTCGCTGTACGAATACTTTCCACACCGACTGTATATACAAATTGCTAGAATAGAATTCTAACTTGATATAGAATTATATTTCGAAATGTTAATATCAGCAATTTAACATGTTTCGAAATTAATGAATATCAGTTCTGCTAAAAGACAGTTCGTAATTAATTGACACGCTATCAAAGAACATTGTCAAAATGAAAATAAAAAATTAGTAACATGAGATTATGAACCTCTTGACATCAAGCAAGTTTGATCGGAAGCATTTTCTTCTTGAAGCATGTTCAATAAACATGTAAAATAATTATTACGAACAGTGCGTGCGTCACTATAATACCAGTTTGACTAACTCACAATAAAAAGCACGAGTGCCACTGGAAATATGTATCCTTGTTTGAATTTTTTGTCTGTGTGAATCTGTGTAGGTAAAGATGAAAAGGAAATTCTTTTTACTGTCGTCGTTTCCAGTTCCATCAACAATTTCCATAATCGCAACAAAATCCAAAGGAAGCAGAAACGTCCTCGTTTCCATCGGGCCTGGTTTAATCGTATCTGCGCAAATAAATAAAAGAAGGCCACCGTCTCGGCTTCAGAGCTGGCAGCTATTGCAACTTTAATCTCCTTTTGTGTTCCTCAGCTGTTGATCCTAGACACCATTCAATTATTCGCGCTGCCCCGTCACCTTGTTCGGTTTAATTCCGTCGACGGAGCGAGTTTTTCCGACGAAGGACAACGACGGAACAGGGAGTCATCGGCGAGAGCAATCATGCTCCAAGGATCTGTCGGCGTTCAGACGAGAACATTGTGTAGAACGGTAAGACAACCTGGCCGAAATTACGTGCGAGTTGCTATGGACCGGAAGGCTAGACCATGGTGTTGTACACAAATGGGTTGGGGGAATATTAGGATGGTTGTCAGGCTTTTACAGGGTAAAGGTCAATGAGCCATTATATTAATTAGTCCAAATTTATACTGTTTGCAAGCGATCCAGGGATACCGATACGCGGTGAACCCCCGTTGTCCTACGATTTATTTTACGGTTGCAGTGATTAGAGTTTCTTCGTAGTTCATAATTTGCTAAAAGAAAAAGAAAATATATAATTATTGTATACCTGCATGTTTTCCAATGTGTCTGCGTAAACAACAATCACACTGAATATTATTTTGATTTAAGAGAAATTAACAACATACAAGAAAAAAATGTTATGTAAACATAGGTCACATATAGCTTTTTTAAAAAGTTATAACAACATTACGGAATTCATACATTCATACATTACGGAATTCGTACAAACATTGAACATCTCTGAAAATCCGAAAGAATTTAACTTAACACGAAAACACACTTTAGTTTTAAAACTTGGAATAAAATTGGTTAATTTTGTTCCGTTATTTCTTCCAATTTTGTTCGACAATCGTTTGTTTTATGAAAAAAAGTAATAGAACGTAAAATACGCAATCTGTATAGATGTACAAGTTTTATTGAAGGTATTCATAGATGTAGTCGGTAATGTAAAAAATATTGGAGAAAAACGATGATACGATCATTTAATTAATTATTTTAATGTACAAAAGTTCTGGGCGCACGTTGTCCGAACGAGTTCAAATTTTTAATAGATTTTTTTTATTAATTGAAACAATCCTGGGAATGCCACAGAAAAATAAAATATCGAAAATAACTGCCATTATACTGTGCACACCGTACCTAGAAGCAAGAGACCTCTATATGAAACGTTAAGTCGTAAATAAATTCTTGCTGTGGCACCGAACATAATGCAGCTGTGATAACGGAAGAAACAAACAACATAGAGAACAATTAAACGACCCGAATAAACTGCATACTCTGCTTGCTTTCATATTTCATTATAACTTCGAAAAAACTGATTACACTTTCATAAATGTTAAAAGTGTGCGGTCAGCTTTGCTCGCCAAGGCAACTGTTTATTTCGATCTACGATCCGGTAGTCCCGACGTCGTTTGTTTCATCGGTAATTTATCATCGGTGCAACGGTAAGCGTTGGTCACGGGTGAGCAGGACGGCAGTCAGCGTGATAAACTGCAGTTAAAGCTTTCTTTATGTGTCACGAGCCTAAAGGTATTTAGGTAATCGTTCTCATTCCGCCCCCGCAATAACACTTTGCACACAGCCGCGGCAGGCTTACGTGTACGATACACATGCAGAAAGAGGAGGCAAACAAAGAGCAGGACCGACCGACAGGCTCACCCTCCTACGGTTTGTTTGCTCTGGTCGAGAGTTTCGCACTCTTCCGAGTAAACGTGATCCGCGCTATCCTTTTCCCTCCTGGACCAATGCCAGTCGTTTTCAAAACTTCCGTCCATGTTTCTCTTTTCCATTCGCTGATCTCCCATCGACCCTCATTTCGAGTCTGACATGTGATTCTCTCGACTACGACATCGCCTTTCCCCCAAACTCCGACCCCTTCTTATCCAATCCAACCTCATTCCGATCTTCTTAGAACCCCCAACGTCGCTCGAACTTTCCGGGATGTTTCAACGAAATATTTCGACGCGGCCCTCCGCCACTCCGAATAAATGCCGAAACGTTCAAGCTCCCTCTTTGTTTTCGTCGTTGCTGATGGCTGCTGTTTGATCGTGGAAATATGCTTATCGCTCGAGAATAAATATTGGAGCCGGATGGGAAGTCCTAAACGTGCAATCGATCTACGAGGAAATCCCAGCGTGGACCTGTATCTCGACCGTATTTACGTTGTATAATGGCGAATTTCGATCCGCGTGTTCTCCTTTGTTCGATTGTCTACGACAAGCTTCCTTAAACACTCCTTAGAATTCAACAGATTTTATTGGAAGTACAAAGAAGTCTCCGCTGTTTTAAATCAGACAACGCAACCAGTAAGTTATGGCGCTGAGTGTCATATGTAAGCGTCATATCATAAGGCTGCACATCTGTCAACAACGTAAACTCGAAATATTAGCGATTGTGTATCGACGTCGAATAATTTTTTCGTGCGAAAATATCGAGTATTGAGCCGAATAAACATCATTTGCGGGAAATTCTGATTTATTGATTCAATTTGAAGAAATCTGCAGTTGAGGCGCGTCGATTGCTTGTAGAAGTTTATAGTACGGCTGCATTGAGTGAGGGAAGTTGTCGTGAGTGGTTTCAAAAGTTTAAGAATGGTGAATTTGATCTCGAAGACAAAGAACGTAGTGGAAGGCTGAAAATGTACGAAGATGCGGAATTGAAAGCATTATTAAATGAAGATTCATGGTAAACGCACGAAGAACTTCCACTTGCAATATCAGTGACTCGACAAGCGATTTCACATCCTTTAAAATCATTGGGAATGAATGAAAAGCAAGGAAATTGGGTTCCACATGAATGGACGCCGAGAAACATTGAACGCCGATTGTCCACATATAAAGGGTGTACCCAAAATTAACGCAAGATTTCAATTTGCCGC
>CM052098.1:20178397-20222556 GCA_028453745.1 Agapostemon virescens
TTCAATGTAGAAAAAAACGAAGTTATTGATGCAAGCGTAAATTGTTGTGCACTGAGTTTTATTAACAGATGTTCAAACTAAAAAGTTAGCCTTACTTTAGAGGTTATAGTTACCCACAGTTCGAGCTACGGCTACTCGACGCTAGATGGACAGAACTTTCCGATTGACCTAATAGAAAGAAGTCGATCAACTGTACAGAGTATAAAAAATAAGTATAATATAGAAGGAATGTTGCGGAAGAAAGAAAGAACCGGTAGACCCCGGAAACTAACTACGAGAGGAGAGCGTAAAATCGTCCGAATTATTAAAAAAAAAACAGATACTAGTGCATCAGAAATTGCATCACACCTTCAGGAATATATGCACAAGGAAGTTCATCCGAAAACGGTACAAAGAGTGCTGCATCGGGCAGCATACAACAGCAGAGTTGCCAGGAGAAAACCACAATTAAATAATTCGCAAAAGAATACATAAACGCTAGCACCGACTTTTGGAAGAACTTAATATTTTCCGACGAGTCAAAATTTAATATTTTTGAGTCGGATGGTCATAAAAACGTGTGGCGGAGAGCTAATACTGCATTGGATCTCAAAAACATGCAACCGACAACGAAACACGGAGGTGGTAGTGTGATGGTGTGGGGGTGTATTTCGGCTTCTGGAGTCGACAATTTAGTAATAATAGACAGAATAATGGATGGACATTTATATTTAAATATTTTAAAAGCAAATTTACAAGAAAGTGCAAATAAATTAGGTATTGGGAAAACATTTTACTTTCAGCAAGACTGACCCGAAACATACAGCCTATATAGTGCGTCAGTGGTTATTGTATAATACTCCCCACATGTTAGTAACTCCCCTGCAATCACCTGACTTAAATCCAATCGAACACGTATGGGCGAAACTTGAAAAAAACTTACGAAAACACGACATAACAACGAAAGAACAGTTAAAAGAAATATTAAAGAGAGAATGGTGTGATATAGAACCTGACTTCATTAAAAGTTTAGTGTTATCAATGCCCAATAGATTATATGAAGTAATTCGTCAGAAGGGCTATCCTACAAAGTATTAATTGAGAATATTCCCGTTAAATTAATTGCTACAATTACAATAACTAAATGTACGAATACTTTTTTCCCTGCAATTTCTTACAGTTGTGTGAATTTCTATTCATTTTAAGTTACTAAATAATGTTATTACCTTTGTATTTTTCTCATTTATTGTTATAAATGTTATGTATAATATACAGCTACATATGTTTGAATATAATTAATAATATAGAAAATATTGTTGCTTTTATTTCTATATTCCAAGTGTACGAATACTATTATCCCCCACTGTACATGTTTATAGTATGAAAATGATACAAAATATTTTATTCGAAGTATTGCCCATCGGTAGCTATACATTTGTTCCATCTCTCTGATAATTTGTGGATATCACGCTAAAAAATCTGTTCCTCTTTTGAGGCAAACCAGTCATCGAACCATTTTCCTACGTTTACGTAAGATGTAAAGTGCTGCTCAGCAAGTGCGTGTCCCTTTGATGCAAATAAGTAGTAATCCGATGAAGCTAAGTCTGGTGAGTAAACATGCGAAAGTATTTCCTAACTAAACGCCTCAATCGTTTTTTTGGCCGGTTTCGAAGCAAAATCATTTTGCGTTACCTTTCTTGATATTCCGGTCGTCCTTCACGCAAAACGTAATTCAAAGAGGTCATTTGTTGTCGGTAGCGTTCAGTATTAACGGCATCGACAGGGTATAACAGCTCATAATAGATCACACTTTTCGAATCCCACCAAATACAGAATATTGTCTTCCATCTACATCGATTTGGCCTCGCAGCCGATGTCGATGATTCGCCTGAGGTTACCCACGATCTTTTACGCTTAGGATTCTCGAAATATATCCATTTGTCATCACCAGTCACGGTTCGATGGAGATATTATTTTCTTCTGTACCTGGTAAACAGCATTTCACAAGTGGTTTTTCGGTTTTGCTGCTGTCTTTCATTCAGTTCATGTGCAATCTATTTTCCTATCTTCTGGATCTTTCCCATAGTTTTCAAACGTATGGGGATGGCTTCTCTTGTCACATTTAATTAATCCGCGAGTTGTTGTTGCATTTAAGCGTCATCTTCATCCAACAATGCTTGCAATTCGCTGTATTCAAACTTTTACGGTGGTCTTCCACGTTCTTCGTTTCTCACGTTAGAATCGTCACTTTGGAATTTTTTAAACCACTCGAAGCACTGTGATTTGTCAAGAGCATGCTCACCGTAATCTTTGACAAGCATTCTATGCAATTCCACAGTAGTTTTCTTCAAATCGTAACATAAAATCAATGCTGTCCGCAAATCATAGTTTCTAGGCACAACATTCGACATGTTCAATGCTATTAAAAACTATGCTGTTGTACGAAACTTGTGTGGCTGTGAGTTGAAAATCTTTACGAGATGTCAAAATAAGAATATAACGTGAACGACGCGGCTTGGCGATCACTGTATAATGTAGTATAGCCAAATTCCGATTTCACATTTACCGACCTGGTATCAGAATCGTCATTTAATTATACAAATTATATTAAACAAATTAAACAACTGTTACTTTAAATGTTATTTTAGAATCAACAGAAAGACTCATGTGTATGTATGAAATGCCATCATAAATATATTTTAAAAAAATTTATAAAACTGAATAGTTCATATATTGCGAATTATAGAATTGTAAAAATGGTCTGTCATCCTAAAGTTAATCAATGAAATCTTAAATGTGAACATAGTTATTTGAAATGACGCTCCAACACGTAATGAAACTACAGTGAACTACGAATACTTTTGTGGTTTTCATATGGTCGATGTTTTCAAGAAATATCGTATAACTATTGTTAACACGAAAGGACGCGCAGCTATTTTGCTTAGCTTTCACATTACATTTTATTTAACTTTAAATGGAAAGAATACATCTTTGCATAAGTAAAAGAATCGTTTACCCTATTTATGCTTTTCTGTTTCAATCGAATCTATTAAAATAGTGTGAATATTTCTTAATATTATATAAATTACTTATAACACATTAATTTATAAATTTAATACCGTCAGTCTCCAGGAACTGACATAACGTCTAACGTGTTAACATTGATGTATCGTTTTAAAATTCTACACGTATAATCAGAACATTTATAATTTATTATTGGAATAAAAACATCGTAGAATTCATAATACAAGTACATTTTACGAAGTTTCAAAAACTTCATTTGAAACTGTTTGAATGTTTTTGCTATACACTGTATAAGACTTGCTTTTATTATAAAATATACAGTATAAACAATTTTTTTGGTTATGAATAGCATTGAACTTTCCAAACGTGAACGTAAAAGAAATATTCTATTATACATAATGTAGGTATCTGCGTTAGTCTAAAGGACTTCTTAAAGTTGTGAATATTTCTGTGTTTTCCTGTAACGAGAAGTATTCGACGCTTTTAATAATCAATTTCTATCTTGCAATTTTGCATAACTTCATGTTACTAACAATAAAAAATTGTTTGTATCAAACGCTATCACCATACTGTCGATTTGATGCAATTTATAACAGAAATAAGTAGACAAAACCCAAAACTATAAAAACAAACGAAAAATTTTAAGATATTGTTATACGACTTTAGATTTAATAAACTTTTTACGAGAAAAATGGCTATTGTATATAAAAATTACCTGCGTACTCATCACTATATCTATTCAAGTAAAAAAGATTCGGATGTATAATACATTTCTCAATAAGTAGAACTAGCAGGAACATTCCTTGAACATATTCGCTACAGTCGTTTGTTTTCGAACCAATTTTTCTCGTCAAATGAATACGAAATTATTAATTACTACCAGCTTTACAAATGTGATATTTAATCGATGTAGCCTTTGTCATAAAGGGTGTCCCAAAATTAACGCAAGATTTGAATTTGCCGCCATTTTTGCAGTAAATTGCTGGCAACCCTGAAAAAAGAACAATTTGACAGCTGAGAGTTTAGGGTTATTAAAAATGGAGCATTATACGATTCAACAATGTGTTTTCATTATTGAACAATATTTTAAAAATAATGAAAGTTTGGCGGCCGTAGTTCGAAAATTTTATACAAAATATGGTCAAAATAGTGTTTTAACCTCGTCAACTGTGAAAAGAAGAATTGAAAAATTCAGGCAGACTGGTTCACTTGGAGACGCTAAACGCATCGGTCGTCCAAGAACAATTGAAAGCATTATTAAATGAAGATTCATGGCAAACGCACGAAGAACTTTCACTTGCATTATCAGTGACTCGACAAGCGATTTCACATCATTTAAAATCATTGGGAATGAATGAAAAGCAAAGAAATTGGGTTCCACATGAACGGACGCCGAGAAACATTGAACGCCGATTGTCCACATATAAAGGGTGTACCCAAAATTAACGCAAGATTTCAATTTGCCGCCATTGGGACTGAATCAGTTGGAGACGATAAACACACCGGTCGTCCAAAAACAAGCCGTTCAAATGTCAATATCGAAGCAGTGCGTGAGAGTGTTGATGAAAACCCAGGAACATCAATTCGGCGTGGTGAACAAGAATTGCAAATTTCAAGAAGCTCTCCACAGCGTATACTCACAAAAGATTTGTGACTCCATGCTTACAAAATTCAATTAGCACAACAACTGTAGCCTAATGACCGTCAACGGCGAAGAGAGTTCGTGGAATGGATTATTGAACATGAACAAGTGGATGCTGATTTTTTGAGCAAAATCATCCTAACCGATGAAGCACATTTTCACCTTGATGGCTTTGTTAATTCGGCAAAATTGCCGTGTTTGGGGTTTCGGAGAACCCACATGTGATTGTCGAACAACAAATGCACCCACAACGTGTCACTGTTTGGTGTGGATTTTGGGCTGGAGGCATTATTGGACCATACATTTTTTGAAAATGAGTGTTGTATGCGAAGGTGTCACGTCGGTGATACCTTCTTCTCAGTGTACGGTATCGTCACTGAGCACCTTTGTTCGCGTAATAATTACACGATAGTCTTTGGTTGCGGTTTTCTTTATTTTTACTTTGTACAGTGTCGCGATTTCTGTTCTGTTCGTGATGTCTATATTCGTCTGTTTGCGATTTCTTGTTCGTGTTGTCTCTGAGATCTAGTTTGTATCTTCGTGTTATCTCTGTGTTCTCTTTTGTATCTCTCGATTCTTGTCGCGTTCTGTCCGTTGTCACCTCGGTTTTGTCGTCATTGGTCGAGGGTAGTTTTTGGTGGAGGAATTTAGCGTTTTTCAATTGGTTCTAGGAATGATGGAAAGAGCGTGCTTGTGGGGGTATATCTGAAGGAGTGGGAAATTGTTGGTGCTTGACGGAGTGTCTCGGAAGGACTAGGAAATGGTGTCGATAAGGGATTAACGTCGTTTATTGCAGGGTTTGTCCACTGGTCTTCACGTGCGTTGCACGTGGGTCTGTTCACGTGCGTCGCACGTGGGGTCCGTTCGTCGGAGTCAAATTGTCCGTGTTCGGCGCGGTCGTAAGTCGCGCCTTCTACCTGCCTTTTTATTGTATGTCTTTACAAAATTCTGACTGCGGGGTTAGGCACGGACAACCTTCGGTGTTGCCGTCGCAACAATGAGGCTAGTCAAGCAGTAACTGTTACTGGTGCTCGGTATCGCGACATGATAACACAGTTCTTTCTGCCGAAATTGGATGCTATTTATGTGGTCAATATGTGGTTTCAACAAGACGGTGCCACACGCCATACAACCAGTGAAACAATTCAATTACTGCATGAGACATTTCCTGGTCGTGTACTCTCTCGTTTCGGTGATCAGAATTGACCCCCTAGATTGTTTGATTTAACACCATTAGATTTCTTCTTATGGGGTTATTTGAAGTCAAAGGTTTATGCCAACAAACCCGCAACTACCCATGCATTACAAGAGGAAATTAAACGCTGCATCAACGAAATTCAGCCACAATTATGCAGAAAGATCATGAAAAATTTCGACAAAAGAGTGCGTATGCGACAGCAAAGCCGTGGACGCCATTTGCCCGATGTGTTATTCCATAAATAACCCCATCCTATGTACTTTATGATTCAATGAAAAAATGACAATCTAAAGACTAACAACTGTGTTTTCTATTTAATTCAAATCTTGCGTTAATTTTGGGACACCCTTTACTTATACTCCCATTTCATTTTCTGTGGCACTAATACATCAAAGAATATGAAATAGGTAAACATTAGTGTACAAGAGGAAGTGGATGCGACGAAACCCGTTGACATATTTGTCGAGGACACAATACGGACACTCAACGCGAAATACAATTTGGACCAAACAGACAGTGACAATGGCGAAGAAGAACCGATCACCCACATCGAATTAATTCTTCGCGAAGACGCCCTGAACGAAATCATCCGTTTTTTCGACGACTGTACAAATTCCCTCGTCCTGGACACTGCCGACTTGGCTGACAGCATCTTGCCCATCTTTTGGTACCCAAGCATCACGGGTTTGCATAAAGAGCACAAAATAACCACAAAGAATCTCGACAAGTATTCCGAGCATATCGATAAAATTCGTCAACACTTGGACAGCAATGCCAGCAGCGAGGAAGTAATTCACTGTTTGCACGTTTTAATGTTCGACAGGATGATATTCGGCTGGTCTCGAAACTCGAATCAGCCCGAGGAGAGCAGCCAGGAAGAACATAAACTGAAAAGCTTTCTAAATATCAAACAGCCCCCGACGTTGATGAAACGCAGCAAGTCGGTTCCGAGTTTTACGTTGAAAT
Source organism: Agapostemon virescens (assembly GCA_028453745.1). Taxonomy (NCBI): domain Eukaryota; kingdom Metazoa; phylum Arthropoda; class Insecta; order Hymenoptera; family Halictidae; genus Agapostemon; species Agapostemon virescens. The sequence continues at coordinate 20,185,207 of CM052098.1, forward strand.
TCGACGAACGAATACGGTTTTACAGCGATGGCAACATCGAGTATGGCAAAAGCTTACCGTTTGTCAACGATTGTGCCCCGTTGTTCGCGATCATAGATCCTCGAGAGCTGTTGGCCCCTGGTTACTTGGAGGAGAATGTTTTCAGCATAAAATATAAGAATACGGACGGATTGAAGGAGTTTAACGACGTAGAGTTGTTACCAAAATCGATCTTTCTGCAACGCGTTCAACAGTGTTTGGCCAGATACGATAACTGCACCATGGTTTACTTCGAGCCGACGGATTCCGCGCTGCTGTGCTTTGGCGACGAATGGAAAGCTAATGGGGTGCACGAAGAAGAAAGAATGTGCAGCATTCGGACACCGGTGAGACTTCGTGATTTCTGCGAGTACGTTGTGCCTGAAGAACAAGATTGGATACTTCGGGAGGAACAGGCGTACAGATTGCTGACCGGCGAGTCGTTGAAAAGATTGATGAAGAAGGCGGCGGAACTTAGCGATGAAAAGCTACTATTTACCGACGAGGACTTTATCCTGCCTTGGTCCCTCAAAGCCGAGGACCTCGCCAAACGAAATGCAGGTTCGTTGCAATTTTATTTGGATACGTCGAAAGTTCTTTTCATAATGAGCTGGCGTAAGAGCCATTTGTTTAACGAGAAAATTAGTACAACGTAAAAGGCGCAGCTTTTCTAGATCTACAAGTTTTGTTGAATATATTTTTCGATACAGTCGATAACGTAGAAGATATTCGAGGAAAACGTGTTTGTGAGAATTTAATTAATTATTTTAATGTTGAAATGTCCAGGGGCATATTTTCTTGTTGTCTGATCAAGTTCAAATTTTGCATCGATTCTTTTTATTGATTGGAACGATGATTGAGGGATGCTGCAAATATTTTTTCAAAAATAAATTGGAGCCAACCTAATTCTAAACTCATTATTCCTTTTCCGTTTCCTGTGCTTGTGAAACGAAGTGAAAAGCATTTTTATTTGCATCTAGTTTCTGACAGTGTGCTTCTCAGACTCGCTCATATATGATAATATATAAAGAATAGGTAGAAAAAAATAGTTTTGTGTAGATTTAAAAATTCTGAATTTAATAAAAGATAGAAATCATTGATAACTTGTATTAATCTAAAAGAAATTCAAAAAGTTTGTTTCATAAATTGGGTATAATCACGATTTAAAACGAGAGTCTTGAGGAAAACATGTTTGTAATAAGGGTAAAATTATCTTACATTTTCTTTGTACGCGGTTGCAAATGAACAATACCTCGTATATACGTTTTCTGGTTAATTAAGACGATAATTCTCCAAGAGGAATAATTACACGGGATAAAATGTAACTGTATTCTGCTCTAGATGAGACACTCTCTAAACGGAAATCAATATCTTCTCCTTGGCAAAACGAAGCGGGTATAGTAAAGAAAGCATAAATATCACAAACAAGATCATTCATTTCACTGTAAAAGTTTCTTTTCAATCTCTTGATAAACATACTTTTCAGAGCAAAAAGAAGAGGTATATAGTAATATTTTGCGTAATTAAAAAATATTATTACTGCTTCGATGCGACGAATTTATTGTCTTTATCATTGAGAGATTCTGCAGTGATTATATTATTCTCCAACTAATTTTGTTTTGTTTAAATTAATTTTAATTTAACAAGAAAATAAACGAACACATATGTGTCAGTATCCCCGAATAGGTTAAACAAAATTCTGAAAGCGTTTTAAACTTGCTAGACATTATTTGTAATCTACTTTTTTTTATCTCTGGAGACTGTAAAATGTTTCAATCCTTTTTAACTATATGTAAATAAATCGCAATTTATTTAATGTTTTTACTAACGATATTTATTTTAACGATACTTTCCTAATTACGATATTCTATCAAACGCAATATTATGTTCTTTTGTCAAGTATAACAGGAGACATGTTTACAGAAAGGGTAAGAATTTTACAAATATCATGGTATGTAAAATATAGTAAAGATTCTGATCATGCACATGAATAAATTCGTCTGGACATACAAGTTAGTGTGGTATAAAAACACATGCAGTATTACATTTAAAAACTGAAAGTTACCTTTGTTTCTCAAAGGTATTGGGCGTATAAAAATTGATAGACACCATCGTGTAACTTAAACAAAAGAGGAACATCTCGTAATACTGACTGTTCACGACAAAAACACATGCAACTATTGCCAATAAATCTCTGAACATGTTGCATATCCAAGACTAAGTTAACCCTTAACACTGCAATGGCTCCTCTAAGGCGACACTGAAAATTGTCACACTATTATTCAAAACAATTTGTACATTACAAATGTTTGTAATTAAGTCACCACTGGTGTAATGACCGTGGTAATATTGTTTATTTTACAGTTATTTAAATTGTTATAGGATCTATTCATGACAAATAATTGAATAAGTATCCTTCGAATCAATATGTATAGTGAAGCATGTATTATAATAGTTCGTACACAGAGTCTAAATAAACTAATTGTTGTCATTTTTAGAAGGCAACATATACCAATTACTTATAACTCTCGATAACTTTAGTCATAATGATCCAGGTATGCATGTTGGAGTGCACGCGACAAGTAGAATTGGCTGACCATGATCAGACGTATCAGACGAATCCTATACAACACCGAGCACCAATACCTACCAAGCATTAATTCTTAGCACTCAAATGGCTCCTCTTAACATTGTCAGACGATTACTTAACACTAGAAAGACTGAAACTTAGTATATACCTATATTGCCCAAAAGCAGTCAAAATGACTGCATTGTGAAAGAATAACTAATGTGTAAAGAAATTTATTTAAAAATTAATTTTTAATATTTTTTTATATTATTTACAGTTATATAACAGGCTAGTATTAACTATAAACAATAAACAAAATTGATTTCACTTGGAAAAAAGAAAATTTATGCATTATTATTTGTACATTTTATGCAAATAAAAGTGGAAATCTTTTTATGTGTACATATTCCGCAAACATACTTTTGACATTTTTCACATATATTATTCGTTTTGTTGTTGTGCAAAGTCGTACTTGACAAATTTTGCGTTTGTTAGAATGGGTTGCATTTGATGATGTTGTAGTTGATCTTTGTGGGTTATGTGGGATAATATGGTTATCCATTACCAATGAGAATTGTCTGCCATAATGTTCCTTTTCGCGTATCCTGTTGGCCCTTTCACACCCTTGAAAATACAAGTAGATGGTAACCTTCCAGGAATACCACCTTCGTCGAATTTTGACCACACAGTACCATCGGCAGCTGTTTCGGTCTCCTGAAAGGTGTTTTCAGTTTCTTCGTCAGAGTCTGAACTACTTAGCACCCTACACCTTTTCCTGGACATATTGATGACACTTTCATTTTCATCATTGGTGATCGACTCTTCATCGCTATCTTCAGTGTCAGATGTTTCACTTTGAATATGAACCGTTTCATCTTCAGATGATAGTTCAGAATTTATTGAATCTGATTCTATATCGGAGCACTCTTCACTTATGTTCGTTAGCTTTTCCAATAACTCACTTCTATTCGACATTTCTTTCATGAATTTAGAGCGCAAATGATATAAAATAATCAACTTGTTAGAACAAGTATCACTGCATAAAGATACGAATAACAAGTACTACTTTAGTTTATTGAGCAACGGGTCCGTTTACACGATGAAGTTTTTGATACTAGCGTCACGAAAAAAGTAGGAGGTATAGGGCAGGGAGGTACGCGGAAAGAGACGAAGCTGTGATGCATCAAAATAACTTCTACCTAACCTACGGAATCAAGAAGTCCATGTACTTGTATGTTATCATGTAACGGTAATCGAAAAAAAATGAAAAATGTTATTTCAATACAGAGCCGAACTGCTCCAAAAGAAATTTACTCAATTCAATAATAAAAGTCATTCGATTATTTTAAATGTCCCAAGCAGTCAAAATGACGGAAATGAAGGAGGGGGGAGGTAACTACAATTATTAGTAAACGCATTTATATGTTGTACAAAAAGTCACAAAATTCTAAGAAATTGTATCATTATATACATAATTTATTTTCTAATTGAAATTGAAAAGCAGTCAAAATGACTTCCTTAGGCAATCTAGTGTTAAAACCATTTGTACATTACAAATGTTTGTAATTGCCGTACGATTGACAGTAATAAATTTGATATCGACGAAAAGAAATGGACCACGTACAATGGAATAATTCTAGGATAGAAAGATGTCTCGAGTTAGGAATTAAAATTGCTTGGAGTGCAAAGGGTTAAATAAACAATAAGTCGCGTATAAAGGTAAAAAATTCGTACAAAATAGTTTGAATTCGAAATGTTTCTTGCAGACACAGGTTCACATTCGCCAATTGACGAAACCACGGAAGAATCGCAGAAGGAGAAAGATGAGAAGAAGAAATCTATAAAAAAGAAGAAGCAAAAAGAAACGAAATCAATTGCAGACGACGCTTCGAGTAGAATCTCGAGGAGAAGTCGGTCGCGTCATAGCATCCAAGAAGAACCTAGTTACGAATTCATTGGCTATGACCTAGGAAGATTGCGCGTGCACGTAAGAAGTCGCAAAACTGTGTTTCTTTCGGCTGACGGTGCGCGCGTTAAGGTGGAGATGGATGATTGGCTTTACAAGAATAAGGATTTACGTATCACAGTTACTATTCAGGACTACAGCCTGCATTTGTTCCATCGAATAAACAACCCGAAAGTCTCGGAGGTGTTTCATTTGATCAGCCCTCGAGGAATCGTTCTTGCATTCGAGAAATTGTCGACGTTAGGCGGTAAGTTTATTTGGCTTCTTTAAAAATCGACATTCCTTATCAAACAATGTGTGACAATTCATCCACAATTCTTTTATAAAGGTCTCTACCGAAAATAAAATTATGAACAGTGTTGTTTACCACACTACCTCTAGTTCTAATTATATCGATTATTATTATTTGAATCGTTAACGTTATATTTTACATTAACTCCATTCCACGATAATCACTTATTATTGTCGACTGACGTTATTCCAATCACCTTATCAAATATCCGAAAATCTTTCAAAACTTTGTGATTACACCCTTTGCCAGGCTACGTTATACCCAAAACTTTGTCCTTTCCATACTAGCTCTTACAATTTCTACATTGTCACCACTCTAGTTAAAACATATATTTGTACCTCATTGTCCCTTTAAAACAGAGGGTACAGTGAAGCAGAATATATACAGTATCATAAGAATATGTTCAGCTTTTTAACGTGGACGAATGCATGTCACATATTCCACACCCCTTTGAGGAGAGTGATGGGATTACGTGGGGCTCCTCACCTGAGGTGCAATGGCAGGTCCACCCACTAAACCTCTACAGTGACCTCCTAAGCTAATGGGGGAGAGGATCCAGAACTCTAGTATAACTAACTACGAGTTTTCCCTCCAACCTGTGATTTCACCCTTGACTCATCCTCAACTAGACCTCATCTTCCAGCTCTGCCCCTGCTGCACTTTACTTGAACTTGGCCACGTCATTCCTAAAACTCTGATTTTATCAAACTGGTTTTTATAATTCCTAAACATCTACCAGTCAAGTTAGAACCTATATATGTGATAACGTTTGTAATCAATGTTTTATGTAAGAATGATGAAAAGTATTAACCTTTTGCACTCGAAGCTGTTTTAACTAGAAAACCAAAGCATTTCCTCTAGCCTAGGATATTTTCGTTTTACATGAATTATTTCACCGTTTGTATATGGGGGTTTTTTTACTGTTTCTCGTTCTCAGAACCGTTAAATTTTTACCAATTTCTTAGATATACAGATAGCTGACACAGCTGATGTTAGCTACAGATTTCTTAGATACAGATATATATTAAAATTGTTTTAAATAATACTGTGCTAATTTTTCGTAGCGCTTCAGAGCCGCCGCTCGAGTGCTAAGGCTTAACACGTTGAGTGCTACGTCAGTCCCTAGGGACTGACAGTGAACTTTCCATTCAGGCGGCGTCAGTCCCTGGGGACTGACAATAGACTTTTCGTTTGGACGGTGTGAATTCTAGGGACCGACAGCGAAATTCTCGTCTGGTCGACATCGGTGCATAAGATCGGAATTGTTAAGGGTCAAATTATTAATGACAATTAAAAAATTTATATTAAACTTTAGCGAAGTTTATTAAAACGTTTTAAGGAAAGATGTGGCTGAGATTTGCACGTATTACAGTAAGTAACAACTTGTTTCGTGAGTTAAATTATGTTTATTTTATGTTTATAAATTGTATACATGTGCATTGGCTGCACCATTCTCACAGTCCAAACGACAAACGAAACGGTGAAACAAAGTAATACTGTGTTTATACTCTTCAGTCTAGTGAAGTGTCGATCCTCTGCGTCGCGCGGCCTTGTTTATCGTTCGCACCAAGTGCTCACGCGCTGCCGCCTAAGCGGAAAGTATAGCAAAATCCGCGCTGCACTCAACGTGTTAAACGTTATAATTACTTTTGATTCTCCATTTTCAACCTTCCGTCGCCAACAATCATCAATAATTATTACCTTAATACCTTTTCCAAACGCATCCCCATTTTCTTCAAAACCCTTGTTCCTTTCTACCATACCCAAATGTGGGAATGAACATCGTCAACGAGTCGAAGGCTCATCGTTGCTTTCCCTTGTATGATCTTCTTCCAAAACCTACCACGCAAACGTCTTAAGCATATAACTAAAACTATGTATCGAGTGCCCCAATATTCGCGACGTCACATATACACATATGTCATTTTTCTTAAAAACAATCAATACAATAAACGTAATGTTCTGTCTTACAACGAAGTTCTCATTAGTCTCTTAACTGGTTTTCTCTGAAACGATTTTGTTTCCCTTTCAAGCTGCTGTAGGTTTATAATGAATAAAAAGAACAATTTATTATGTTTGTGGCCACGTCTCGTCCTCAACTGCGATCTCTCTTGTCCTCGAGACAAGCGAAAGGAACGATTAATGGATAAACGATTAGCAGACGAATTCAAACAATTAACGCGCGAATTCAAACGACTAGCGGACGAATTCTCCCTGCACTGGAAATATTTTAATCTTCAAATCACCAAAGAAAATAGCTGTTTCTCTTTAATTATATTACGCTTCGCATAATTGTATTTACGACATGATAGATTTCTAATAATCACGGAATTTGTTGATATGTGGGAAGGTAGAGAGTTTTAAAATTAAACTGTAGTCAGGTTAACAAAACGAGACAAAATACATATACAGGGTGTTTCGTCTAAAACAGGACACCTAAATATCTCCACTACCTCTGAAAATACAAAAAATGTTGCTAACGTAATCCAAATGATTTCAAAAGACAAATCGGATGGAAGAATCGTTTTTTGTAAATTGTAATTTTTTAATCGTTTCTCCAAAGTCACTCTTGTTTTTTTACATATATATACACAGTTTTTGTTGTTGTATGTTATAGCAAACATTATTGTGCATACATCCATGTTTAATACAACGACCTTGAAATTACCATGAACTCTAAAATTTGCTAATTAATGCAGAACTTTCTTTCAGCGACATTTCAGATTTCAACGGTAACAGGAATTCGACTATGAACTTGAACTTGTAAATAAACACATTGTATCATTCGTCTGCGTACATAGAGAGTGAGAGATATATGTATTTAAGAGTGTGCTCTCTGCTAGATTTCTCAGTGTATCGACAAGCAATCCATAATGCGTTATACACAACAGGAGAAAATTCAAATGGTTTTAATTTACGGTGAAGCTCGAGAATGTCTAAGAGAAACAATACGAATTTACAAACACAGATTTCCAGAACGTTCTTGTCCATCACGTTCTGCATACTCAAGTATTGTTAAAACATTTCGTGAGACTGGTAGTGTCAACGGAAACATTCGTATGAGACGTAAGACTTGTGGCGGCTCTACCTTCTACTCTCGCCAGTAGAGGGACAGTAGGACAAGACTTTCCCGCTAGTTCCTGATCCACCTCCAGTTCATATATATACCGTCCTTAACCGCCTTCCACTACCCAGCATCTAAGGCAGGGTCCGCTAGTCAGCCTTACTGACGAGTCCTCTAGCGGACCCAGGACGAAACGCTCCCCCTTCCTTCTTCCCTTCTCTTTCTCTCTCTCTCCACCACAGACTGTTACTCATGAAGCAAATGTGAACAATATCATCGCGAAAGTAAATCAAAACTCGCATGTTAGTTATAAGGCAGCTTGGACGTGAAACTGGTATTAGTATCACAAGCATATTCCGGATTCTTCATTCACAAAAATTTCATCCTTTCCATTTATCTCTTCACCAAAAGCTCCATGGAAGAGACTTTGAAAACCGCGTACACTTTTCTCAATGGGGTATACGGAAATATGAAAGTGGTGAGATGTTTTTCCAAACAGTATTGTTTACGGATGAAGCATCCTTTACAAATCATGGTCAGGTGAACCTCGAGAACATGCATTATTGGTCGGTTGAAAATCCACAATGGTTTAGACAACTCGATAAGCAGAGACCATGGACCATAAATATCTGGTACGGTATTCTAAATAATAAGATAATTGGGCCGTATTTTATCAACGGTACGCAAACTGGGCAGAAGTATGCTGAATTTTTAGAACATATTCTACCAAGTTTATTAGAAGATGTACCATTTAGGGACCGACTAGTATTGTGGTATCAATACGATGGGTGTCCAGCATACTTTTCCCATACTGCAAAACGTGTCCTCAACGAAAAATTCCTAAATCGTTGGATGGGACGCAGTGGACCTGTATCATGGCCGGCTCGTTTACCCGATCTCACCCCACTTGATTTTTTCTTATGGGGGACATTAAAGGGTACGGTTTATCAAGAGCAGTCCACGAGGCCAGAAAATATGAAGGAACGAATAATTGCAGCATGTGCTGATATGAAACCTGAAATCATCGAAAGAGCTGTACAATCTGTCGTTTTTCGCCTAACGAAATGTATCACAACGGAAGGACATCATTTCGAATATTTATTACAATAATAAATGTGATTATTTACAAGTTCAAGTTTAAGTTCATGGTCGAATTCCTGTTATCGTTGAAATCTGAAATGTCGCTGAAAGAAAGTTCTGCATTAATTAGCAAATTTTAGAGTTCACGGTCATTTCAAGGTCGTGCTATTAAATATGGATGTATGCACAATAATGTTTGCTATAACATACAACAAAAACTGTGTATATATATATATATATGTAAAAAAACACGAATGACCTTGGAGAAACGATTAAAAAATTACAATTAACAAAAAACGATTCTTCCATCTGATTCGTCTTTTGAAACCATTTAGATTACGTTAGCAACATTTTTCGTATTTTCAGAGGTAGTGGAGATATTTAGGTGTCCTGTTTTAGACGAAACACCCTGTATATTAAGCGTGGTTACAGGATTCAGTTACAATCGGTTGAATACGCTGGGACTTGAATTGTAGCGGGGTTCTTTGCAAACTTTATAACGACATCACATCACACTCTTAACTTTAACTTTACATTAACTAACTCCCACTTTACATTAACGCTCTCCGCGGACACGCGCGTTGTCTTATAAATATTCTTCAGTGGGCGTTTTCTCTATGTCACCCAATCGCTAGATTTTTCCATAATATTCACGAATGGAAGTGAACCATGTATAACAGACCTACTTTGGATAAAAAAAATTGTTTCGATTTTAAACTTAACATTACTTGGAGTGTCAAGGGTTAAAAGTCTTGTTTGAAGCATTGAAGTAATGCGAAGAATTGCTATAATACATTCGATCGGTTCGTAGGAAAACTGAATAATGTTTGAAAGAACGACTTGGGTCCCCCGTTTTAGCGAATATGATAGTACAAGCAGTATGTATTAGCAACAGAGGGTCTTTCCTTCCGAACGCGCACTCAACAAATTCTTTCTATCGTACAAGGACATTCCCGCGGAACTCTTCACGCCAATCATACTCACAAAATTCGATTATAAATAGAACGAAATAATAACTTCAAAGAAAATGAGTCTTGTACAATTCTCAACTCGGTGCAAGAATACTCACATTTTTGCAAAACATTCCCGTTAAATTCTCTCAATGCAATAAACAATATACGTTTTCTAAGTAACGCTATAATATTAGCTATACAAATTAAATCATGGCTTTGATTTCATTAATTTTTTGTTAGTTTTGACACCATAAAAAAATATCTTTAAAATAATCCTTTCCATTTTCAATGTAGTCACATCCTTTTACAGGTGACTGATGAATCCAGTAACAAGTTTGGATATAAAACAAAGTTACAAATGATTAATTGTGAGAACCACAAACTAATTAGTATAGCTAATGTAAAAGTTACAATGATCAACCACTTTTAATCCCTATACACTCTTCAGGGTGAACATTCGTTCATCTTTGGCTTGAGATATTCTAAAATATTTGATTTATTTCTATTTTCGTTGTTAGTATTGATTATATTTATATTCTGTTTAAAAATAGTTTTTAAATTACGAACAAAATTTTGTTAATTTTAAGTGTAAAACGAAAATTAAAATCGGATTATAAAAATAGTACTCATACCTGTGGGGGCAATTTTTAGAAAAAGTTATTCGTTTTCCAAGGGTATCTTTTCATTATAGACAAAATTTTAAATAACTTTCTCGTACGTTACCTACAAAGCTAATTTTTCTAAGGTCAAAAACAGTACTCATACACTTGGGTGCAATCTTTTGAAAAAGTTACTCGTTTTTCAAGGATGTCTTTTCATTATAGCTAAACTTTTACAACAGTAATCTTTCAATCACTGTTTTCTCCATTACCTACAAAGCTAATTTTTCTAACATTAATTTTTTGAGAAAATAATTTGTTTTTCAAGGGTGTCCAACTGCTTATCGCCCATTGTATACAAGCATTTAGCACAGCATTGAAAAACACAAAAACGTATTCAAACTACTTTTAGGACAATTCGAAAAAACATTTGATGTTGATTCATGATCTCGAACCTTTCTACCAAATAATCCTCTCCTATTCCGTGTCCAGATGTAGCAAGTCCTAGTTTCACGAGTAATTGGTCAAGCAGAGGATTCGATTTCAGAGGTTCATGGCCGTCAGGATTGTTAATAGAACCGGTCATCGGAGACAGCGATGAAAATCCATTCTACATCCGTCAATCCTACCTTAGGAATCGATGCAGTGGCTCTAGAGGGATCCACGAAATTTGTCGAAAGTTCCTGAGAAATGGAACTGTTTTAAAATACCTTGATGATGGAAAGATTATAGTTCTTTGTCCAAATGGAGATATTGTAACTTGTATAGCTTTCGAGCAACTTCAAGCCAACGAAATCAAGAAGACTGACGATGAAGTAAACTTTGGAAAAGGTAACCAAAAATGAATTCTTTAATTCGATCCTTTACGATTATTGCATTCCATTGATATTTTCATAGTAGTTACAAATTTTTATTATTCAGATTTTCGAAAGTATTAAATAGTATTGATTAGTTAACGTGACGAAGTTTCTAAGCAGCCTCTGCGTATTTTGGTATAGCATTGTGTGAAAGTCAGTAGGAGAAACACATATGTATTTTACATTTATTATCCCCATTTTTGCTGAAATGTTATTCTCTATATCTCTTGTATTATTATATTTGTTGCACATGCATGAAACGTTTTCATTAATTATTAGTCTGGATGCACTACGGTTCCTTGGAGATTTGCTTTAGTTTAATAAATACTATTATATAATTAAAATTATAATTTTGCATTAATACATTCTCAGTTTTTCGAGATTTTGTCCATTTGAAAGAAATTAAAATATACAGTAAAAATATAATACAATAATACTTTGAATAAAATATTCTTTATTTGCGTATTTAATATTTTAATTGCCCATCAATATTTTAATGCATCAAAAATTGAAAACTTAAAATGCAGAACACATAGTTATCCTCCAACCTTCTTGTATTCTCCAGATTTCAACCGTATTTAGTGCAACGAAAACATTAACGTATTATACATTTTTTTTAAACATGGGCAAATAATTCTGTCGGCCACGTATGGGTGACATGACAGTCAAAGCGTTAAATAGACGATTAACGTGCCTGATGAATATATACAATCTTTCAAAATGGTTTCTTGATCATGTTATACGAGGATCTACTGTATATAAAGTATACACTACCGTTCATGAACGTATAGACACTTAAAAATTGCTGAACACAAAATGATTTAAATTAAATTTTAATTAAATTAATGAATTATGCATAAATCGTTAGTTATTTAGGATATGTACAAATGCGATTACACCTCAACGTCACATTATTATTACAAAGTTAGTATACTTGCGAACAGACTCAGCGTACATGTACACATGCACACAAGCAGGAACAGGAAACATAAGCGCGTACGTATTAGACAACATGTCTTACTTCCGTTGCAACTAGCTCGCGAATTGATCAAATGCTATCTACATCAGTTCCCTTCAAGACGCGAGCAAATTGCTTAAATGCAATCTTAAGTATAATTAATTAAATGATATTCAAACAGAAACAGACTAACTTTTAAATCTAAATTTTCTTTTCGTCGAAAAATTTTTCTTTAGTACTTATAAAAGCTTCGTAACAGTTTTCGTCAATCGTCACAATCAACGTAACAATACAGTTGTTTTCCTATCTGGTATAGTTCTCCATGCTTATTGCAACAATCTCCAGAGCTGAATTTTAGAAATGGAGTACTTTTCTCTGATGCTTTAAAAATTTATGTAGATTTTTACACATTACCGCCTGGAGACAGGAAAATATGTTTTTCGTTGACTGCTCGTGAAATACCGGAGACATTGTTGCATAGCACTTCGTAACCGTTCACGAGTTTGCTATCGCTGCGTATAGCACGTTGGTGTATGCCGATAAGGTTCGAAACGAAAGACAACAGGTTACAAATGTACACAGGTTACAAATGATTATTTATTTGAAAAAGAACATTTTAAAGACGTTTCCATATTTTAATGAGCGACAGTGTACGTGAACGGTTAACTTCCTTCGGTTTTCTGGGTGAAACGTAAATCATTGTTGCACCGAACGACTTTCCCAATATTAAATTGAACTGTGAGATTCACGGCACTCAATTTTCCCCGTTGATAATTTTGTTTACGTTACCCATATATTTTAACATTATGACGTCCGGTGGCTCCATGTTGGTGCCATGCAGAAACTATCGGGTAAGTGTCGGTGGCTCCACGTTGGTGCCATATTAAAAGATAAATACTAAGTATTCAACAAAATATAAATAAATTGATAAACATATAATACAAAAAAATCTTGTACTTATTTACATATGTATATCCTCACAATTTCGAGAAAATAGAGGGACAGGATTGAGACATCGTCAACTGACGATAAGATTAGTAAACAAGAACCTCGAAAAACCGCCAGCGATACGCGAAATGATGTAAGTCAGTTCTACCGGCGCGACATGAAAAAATCTAGATTACACGTGCGAACGGCATAGTGTTAACATGCTCGAGGTCTGGGGAACGACGTCGGAACAGGCAAATTGTGAAAAGAACGTTCTCGATGCCGCAAATATTTGTAAATTAAAGCGGACCGATTAAAAGCGTGCACGTTTCGTTTTCAAAGGTGACAGACCAGCCAAAGGAGTGGGCCTTCCGGGAAAAAGTAAAAGCAGACTACTCTCGAAACCGACGAGTTCTCTCAAGTCCCGATTGGCTGAAGTGGACCAGGGGGATTCTGCATGGCAGATTTCAAGGACGGTGAATCAAGTGATCGTTAAATTTCATTTTGGCTGGTCCACGAGAACGATGATCTGATCCGATAAGTAAAGAATTCAAGCTTTACGAGCACTTAACACGTTCATGTTTGATCGTTCATATTCCCCGGAGAAGCTTGAACATCTCCGGGAAACTTAAAAACTTTTCCGTTTCCCTCGGTGCATCGAGTTCGTCTTCTGAAACTCCATGGAATCCAATTTTACACTAACGTTCTTCATGCTTGTATATTCGATTTTATTTACGTTACAACGATCTTCTTATTTCGTTGACTTCGAAAAACCAATAGCCCTTCCAGTTGCTCGTCAGGATGAAAGACACTTTAAATATTAATGTATACGATAACTACAACAATTTTTACGAACTACAATTTTATTTTAAAGCAGCGATTTGTGTTTTGAGCGCACGAATAGTAAATCGTTTTGTAAGAACGTTTTATATTTATCCTCTCGCTTCGAGCGCTTAACTTAACAAGGCTCGATATTTAGCGGTGGTACAAATAATATTATAAAGACACACGACTTGTTAGAACGTAGAACTGACTTTAACCCTTTGAGCGCTGAGTTGCCCGACATTAAGCGTGCGCCATGGACTGCCCACTCCGTTCGAAAAAGCCTACCGTGGGCTGCGTACCTTTTACGAAAGAGCGCAAGTTGAGCAGACTAAATTTTCATTGCAAGGTATATTGATTGTAACTGAAATAAATGATGTGGTGACCTCAAAAGCCTTAATAACCATTTATTTCGGTTACGGTTTTGCAATCGCAAATAACGAATGACTTAATGCTAAATCTACTCCTTTCTGACGGAATATATTGTTTAAAAAATAATCTTCCTTTATTAAGTAAAAGACTTTCGTCTATGCATAAATATTCATATGGATAAAATGAGTTAGAAGACGAGTTTCTAAGTTCAGTAACTATTGGTGTTATTTTTATCAACGGATTGTGCGAGCTCATATTATTGTTATTATTAAAATACAACATTTTTAGCAATGATTCATATCTAACTCTGCTCATTAGTTTTGAAAACATGTCAGTTTTTGTAACTTTATCAGTAGACCAATATTCTCTTATAGATGTTTTTTTCATTCTGGACATTAACATAGTAATAGCAATAAATAAATATATTTCCGAAGGTGAAGTATCTGTGCAGATATTTACGCGTGAATAAACTGCATGTATTTTAGTTTGCATTAGATTTTTATGGAAATCAATTGTTTTTTTGCAGATATCAATAATTAATTCTTTCTAGAAAAATACCTTAAACGCACCCAAAAGAGTGGATATTTTCGATAAGTGTACCCTTATTCCCGAATTTGATTCGTCAAAATTATATAATTTTGGTACAAAATTTTTCTTAAACCATGAAAAGTTTTCTGCCGTATCATTAGATGTCGAATTAACATTTTCATGTAGACGTTCATCCTCTTCAGAAGATGAGCTAAATATTTGAAGACATCTTCTCCTTTGCTCATACAATGGAACTGACTCTTCGGTTTCCAAAGCTACAAAAGAAGGATTGATTATGTTTGTTCTAACATCCAACTTATTGTGTTAATATTTACCGCTTGTGTCGCTGCTTATTTTTAACATCTTGGTCTTCTTATAGAGCTCCTCGGAATCCGAAGACGAATTCCACATCCTTTTTCTTTCAAATGTTTCAATTTCAACCGTTTCAATTTCATGTTCATAATCCATGTCACTACCACTTTTACTAAAGTATTCAAGCTCATTCTTAGACATTTTAGGGGTAATTAAAAATGAAATTTTAAATCGCAAAGAACAAATTTCCAGAAAGTAGCAGTATTTAACCTCAAAAGTCTTTGGCAGCGATACGTTAACTAATGCACAATGAATGCACATACAAATTTAATGAAAAATACTGATAAACGATTGTACAAAAGTACATTTAAATGCTTATTGTCTTTTTATATATGTCGTAGATTTAAGTGTATTTTTAAGATCATAGGTTAAGCTTTTGCTGCTAGAAGTTACCGGAGTCGGTTGCCGAGTGCCCGCGCGTGTATTTACATTGTAGCGCGGCCGAGACGTTTGATCGGCCGCGAGAGTTGGGATCGGTTTCTCTTGAAACGTTTGATCGGCCGCCATAAACAAAGTCGGCTCTTTTGGAAAGCGTGCACGTGGACGGAGTGACTCTGCGGAGTGGGGAGTATGCAAGGAAGGCCCTCGAAGGTCCGAGATAGGGCGGCAGATTTTGATGAGCATTGAAAGGATCAAGATGAATAACTCCGCAGAGTCAAACAGTCGGGGCACTCGACGAACGCGACAAGTGGGGAGGAAAAGCGAGAGTTTCGGGATGCACGGATCGCGCCGTAATGCTTATGAATCGACATATATATATAGGCTTACAAGCGCCAATCACATGTATCTGTTCATAGATTTATTTTCCCCAGATTGAATGGTTTTGTGAGAACCCACATATGCGTTCATAACCTAAATCGAATGGTTATGCGAAAACGCTTATACAGTGGGGGACAAAAATATTCGTACACTCTTCAAACCTAAATAACTTTTTTAAGATTGGACCAAATGTCTTGACTTTTTTTGAACAATTAGTTGCATTAATTTAATAAATGATATACAAAATAAATTTTGTAAATATTGGAATTGATGTGAATTACATGACCAATAAAAAAGGAACTTTTTAAATATTTTTTTTATTTGAGCCGCGCACAAAAAATTTTAAAGACGCATCTGGTAGATGTATGATAGTTATACGGATGCAGGAAAAATCATTAAAATCGATCGACGTACACACGAACTACGTGCCATCGAAAATGGTGAAAATCGCAATTTTTCACGATTCTTGATCAGTTTTTGCTTAAACTACAGAAATTCTTACATCTTTCTACACGTGCCATTTTTTCCCGCGTTAATCGATTTCGGTGAGATTTTCAGCATGTGTATAACTAATACTGTTCTGAAAAACGTATATTTTAAATTTTCATTACGAGTTGAAATAAAAATGTTTTAAAAAACGTCTTTTCTTCTTTCCCATGTAATTTCTACCAGTTGGAATTATTTGAAAATAATTTTTGGATATCATTTAGTAAATCAGTGCTGCTAGTTGCTCCAGAAAAGTCAAGTCGTTTGGTTTAATTTTGAAAAAGTTATTTAGGTTCGAAGAGTGTCCGAATACTTTCGTGCGCCACTGTATATGAGTTTATAGCCAACATCGAATGGTTATGCGAGAACGCATATATGGATTCATAGCGCTTAAAGGGTTAATAATTCTGACGTACTGGTTTTTCTTACGAAAATAATACGGATTTACAAATGAGCGATTTAGTTGAGTTGAAGTTGTTTCAGTGACGTATCAAACGTGAATCGACTAGAGTGCGAAAAGTGTGCAGTATTTATACAAAAAATGGTTCATGTAAGCGTACCAATCAGAGTCGTTGGTGGCTTGACCAAGCGGCGCGATCGCAGGTAAACGTTCGGTTTGTCTGTTGCGTCTGGTCGTAAGACGTTGGACGTAGGGGTGGTTTATTTTTGGCGATTTCCAAAACATCGGCTTGTAGGAATATACCGGGTTCTCAACTTGTACAGTGTCGAAATATTTGTATGCGCTTATATATAATGTTGTTACAACGTAACAAGTCGTTTCTTAATCATATTTACGTTAACAAGTAACGGAAGCGTAGAACGTGCAAAAGTGGACAGGAAATTAATAGTTTATGTAAAGCAGTAAAGCGAGGAAACAAGCTAGGTTGGTGAAAGAAAGTTTGCACCTACATTCTTGTAATTACAATTTTGATAATCAAATATTCTGTTAGATGTATTACTATGTAGAATTCCCATTGGTGCTTATTGCAATTTACAACCTGTTCCGTATAGTTGCAATATTATGCTTACTAGAAAATAATAGAATTCCACGTCATTTTAAAAAGAAAGACATAATGCTCATATTTAGCAGATTCTGAAGAATGTCCCAAAATTCATGCAAGATGTAATTTTGATCGAAAGCCCAGGTTTTTAATTAAAAATTGTAAATTTTGTATGAATTCATGGAGTATACAGTATAGGATTATGTATGGAATAGCATATCGGGTATTTACCCGGCTTTGCTGGAACATACACGCTCTTTTGTCCAAATTTTCCCTGACCGTTTTGCATAAATGTGGCTGAATTACGTTGATCCAGTGCTCAATTTTCTTCTTCAAGGCGTGGTTGGTCGTGGACTTGTGGCATAAACCTTAGATTTAAAAAAAAAACCCAAAGAAAAAAGCCAAACGGCATTAAATCGCATGATCTGTTATAATCACATATCGTCCACATTCATATCTTGCAATTTAGACACCAAAAACTAGATTATCGTGTCTCGATAGCGAACATCGGTAACTGTTACTGCCCGATGTGCCGCATTTTCGAAGAAGAATGGTCTGATGATGCCTCTGGCCCAAAATCAGCTCCAAACAGTGACACCTTGTGGATGCATTTGTGTCTCAACAATCGCTCGTGGATTTCCCGAACCACAAATGCAACAATTTTGACGATTAACGAAGCTATCATGATGAAAATGAGCCTCTCCTCTGAAAATGATTTTGTTAGAACTGTAGCTGCCAAACCTTCATTATTTTTAAAGCGCTCCATTTTTAATAACTCTGATTTGCCCGCTGTTACGTTGTATTTTTTTCCATTGACAACATTTTATCGCACAAATGGCGCATAAATCTTGTAGGAATTTTGGGATACCTTTTATTTCAAGTATTCTGAAGTGTTTGTAAAATAATACTTTCCTTGTTCACACGACCACGTAAGGGAACGTGTTCATCCAAAATTGTCCAGAGATTTTCAATTGGGAATTGTGGTAGGCATTAAAAATTTTTAATTCGTGTCTCAAAAAAAAATTGAAAGTCACGTTTACTTTTTTTGGCTGCTCGTGCCGAATAAAATGGTTTGTTAACGCATTTTGTGAAAGCAGATGCATAATCGGAGGAAGTGTGATGTCGTATAGTGTGACGAGAATGCTCCAACTTAGACGAATGTTATCAACACTTGAAAAACGGTCTACTGCTAAAGTTTCTGAACACTAGAACTACCAAACCAGTCAAAATGACTGGTCCATAATTTTTTCTATTGCAATAACCAAGGTTATAAAAATGAATATCTGAAATATTACGTACTTCTTTAATGAAGCAATTATTTCAATAAAAATTCTATGGAGTTTGAATAGTTACAATCTCGTTATTACAGCAAAACAATGTATATCGTTCGATTTATTGTTGGATAGTTCTGGTGTTAATATTTTTGTATATGAATTCCAATTTTCAAATTTTTTTTCCGTCCGCTACTGTAGTTCTATCTTTTAGGAATATAAATTGATAGTATTATCAATTTTCTTTTGACATGTCAGCCATATAACGGGAAACATCGAGTCGTTCATGAACCATTCGCTTTTTGTAGACAGAGTAAATAATCTTACTGTGCCACATAAACTAATTCATAAATTGGTGGTTGCACAAAGAAATGTATCAAACGAGAGCTTTTCTATATCCAACAAAGCACGCAACATGAATTGGTTGCTTCATGATTCGATATTTTATCGAGATACGTGGATGGCTATCCCATTTCTATAAAAGGGTAAAATATGGACAAACTAGATTACATTGTATGCCACATTCGTTATCAAAAAACTTTCATTGGAAATACTCCTTTGTGTAACAACCAGTTTATAAGCAAATTTAAATAGCATGATTAAATGTCTCACTCGTTATGGTTGCAGAGATGAATATTGTTATTTTGATCCCTTGCTATATTATAACGAGTCAGATTCGTGTTAAAGATTTTATACAAAATTTAACGAATAGAAATATTATGATTTTCTTTTTAGTCGAAATCCAGTGTTATCTTTTTAACAGAGTAACAAAGTAACAGAGTAATAAAGTAACGAAGTAACAGGGTAAGAGAGTAATAAAATAGTAGAGTAAAAAAGTAACGGAGTAACAGAGTAACAGGGTAACAGGGTAGCAGAGTAACAAAGTCATAGAGTAACAAAGTAACATTGTAATGAAATAATAAATACCTTTTTATAATAATGAAATTTTGTTACATGTGCCCATATCGGGGCCTTTCGTTTTCTATGGCACAAGTGCTATGTCTCCGTAGTGGGGCCTTTCGGCCATTAAGGCTTTAAGTAAAATTGTAAAAGTAGTAATTTTGATTGACGTGGTAGTTCTAGTGTTAATTACGGAACATAGGAACAGACTAGGGGTTTATTTCTCCTTGCAACGGTTTTATGAAGTCGTATGAAATGTATTTTTAAATATTTTTAATCATTCTAATGGTTGAAATCACGCTCACCCATTTTTATTATAAATGCATGAAATCCACAATACATTAATGATCTGTAAAAAGTTCAATTTTCAGTGCAAAGTTTGTGTTATTCCGTTAGTTCCTTGATGTGTCGTTTCGAAGCGAAGTGAACTATAATTTTGGCGAGCTCTGTAAGTTTTCTTATTACGAGTTTGCTGACTATCCTATTTCCTTAGGACAGTGGCAACCTTCGTTCGATGACAGATGCCACGGTGAAGGTGTCGCGATACACAGTAGTGAATTACAATGGTCGGCAGTACGAGGTGCTCGACGACTTGGTCGTAAGCGAAGACCATCGATTACTCGTGAGGACAGCGTCCGACTACGAGGTCGACGAGAAATTCACGCGTCGCAGCGACGGTACCGACATGTTGCTGAATTCCAATGGAGAGTTGATTGTCGGATTCCCCGGTAGGTCTCTCGGCATTCCCACCATTTTGTGGAGCAAATTCTAATTCCTTCGGCCCAATTTACACTCACCAGTCGCATTAAAATTTCATAAGGTTTTACAAAGCGAATATTAATGTTCTCAAACTATAGTTGCCGACGCGCCGCGCCCCGTCAAAGTGACGAACACGGTTCATGTAGGTGCGCGTTCATGCGCGCGTACGAAACCGATTATAATTATTCAAACGACAAAGTGTTTGCATTCCGTCACTCTTTTGAAATGCAAATAGAAAGATCCTCCGTTACATTCAAAACGGTCGTTTCCTAACTAAAATAATTGTTATTAGTTTTATTATACAGTCGAATCATAGTAATTTATCGTTGGAAATTGGAGTATCAAATACAACAATTTTAAATACTTTTCGATATAACTTTATTCTATACAACGAATAGCACGTCGTTAGTATATGCCTGGAAGGTCTAGAGTGAAGAGTCAAAAGATGAACCCCAAATATGCATTTATTTGAACCCTTACCACTTCAATGGCTTTTCTCAGGCGACACTAAAAATTGCCATACTATTACTCAAAAGATATATATATCATGTTTGCATTTAAAAAATTGATAAAAATTTAAGCGTCGTACGTACGAAAAATAGTAACAAATTTGATATGCACAAAAGGAAATGAACCATGCACAATGTAACTATTCTATGTAAAAAATATGTTTTGATTTTGGAATTAATATTGCTTGGGGTACAAACGGTTAATGTATATCCAAAGAAATAAAGTTGACTAATTTTTCGTATTCAACACTCGGTTTTCAGAGCACTTAAAACAACTGTTTCACATTGTTTTATAAAAATAACGAGATTGTGTTTATCCAAACTTTTGCTATTTATTGTTTGTAATATATACCCAAAGAAATAAAGTTGAGTAATTTTTCGTGGATGCATCTGTACAATCTTAAATAAAAAACATTAGCTCGTGTTATTTTAACGCGTCCCGTGAACCTAATATTAAGATAAACCCATTCGAGAGCTACAAAGATGCATTGTATTAAGAATTCTAGGAAAACATTTAGAAGATAATTTTTGTACATTTATCAGATGAGTCCAATATTCATCTTTCAAGGAAAGAGATAAAATCTTAAAATTACAGAGAATTCAACTTATAGAGATCTTTTTAATAAAAACAGTTTAACAAACTAAGATTCGACATACTGAAACTTTTTACAAATGTTAATAATTTTGTAATCATAAGAACGCACAAAAGAGAAGAATTTCATTTTTTAATTTGAATTATTTATTATGTAATTATGTAACCGTAATTACAAGATGGGTGTGATCATATGTGGGGGAGAATAGCCTAATTTGGACCAACACCTTGGTTGAATCACCATGTATTTTGAAAAAGAAAACGATTTCGAGAGTTAATAATAGCATTAATTGATTAGAAATTTTGCTTTGGATCTGATTTGTTTATAGATATTAACGATGCAAATAATTACGACATTACCATCTAGTGGTGCTTTATCATGATTTATAAAGTATGTTCGATTGGGTATGGATGTAAATTCGGCTACTCTCCCTTACTAGATCTTAAGTATTAAAACTGCTCCACTTTTTCGTCAGTCGAGGTAAACGTAAACTTGCAGAAGTTTGGTTTTCCTGGATTTCAGTTACAGAGGTAATTATTACGTCAGGATACGTAATCAATAATTAGAATTAGTAAGTAACATTTTTGTTTGACAGAGATTCGACTATGCTACAATTATAACTGTATCTAAAATTCCATAAAAAGATGTCAATCGTAGGGTTCTAATAATAATGAAGTTTTTAAAATTTATGCTAAATCGTTGATATTTTTTAACTTGTTAGATTATGAAAAAATTCGAGCAACAATTTAACTCGGCGCAATATAAAGAATAAAGACTCTATCTTTCGTTGTGCCGTTCTGAAGAAATAATGAGAGTAAGAAAAAAGTGTTTAAAATATATACATTTATGCATCTAGGCCCATTTATTCAAACGATATTTGTTACTAATAAGTGATCTCAAAATTTAATTACGTTCAATTAACCTATCCCTTTTTTAAATATCTTACGTCTAAGACCTAATCACATTTTCGGGAATTGTACATGTAATTGCCTCATTTTTATTTCGCAGTAGCTATATACTTATTGTCTTATTTTTATATTTATTTTATTTTTATTTTACAGTAGCTATATGCTTATTGCCTTATTTTTATATTTATTTTATTTTTATTTTACAGTAGCTATGTATTAATGGTGCAGAAACGTCGCTACTTGTAGAATGTATTTGAATATTTTTTAACTGGTAGCTTTGAAAATGGCAACATCCATCAAACGGAATAAGTTAAGTATGGTCACAAAAATTCGTAATCGCGTTTGCTCTCAAATGTTTTATAAAATTTCATCGTTAATACAGCGAAAGTCCTTCGACGTGTGCCTGCATTTTTGTCATGCATTTTCTCACCGATGCCATGTTATTAAGTTCCACGACTGTAAATATTTATTTTCTGCAGGCTAGGCGGAGGGATTAAAATTATGCGGCCATTCACGCGTGCGTCGCATGAACCATTTTCCGGTAACGTATGCGGGAACAAAGTCCACGAACTTACTACCAAACTTTCCTTATCTCCGCTGCATTCTATTTGCGTTGAAAATCATTTTTTGCGAATATTTCTAAAATCAGCAAAAATCATATCCGTTTTTCTTCAGAAATCAATGAGATTTCTGCGACCATCGTAAAAATTACTATTTCATTAGAGAAATATGCCATTGAAACCGTTTTATTTAAAATATTTTTGATAGTCGGTCACAAAAGTATTAGAATATTATTAATCTTGAATATTCGATTTGTTGAGAAGAACGAATTTCATACAATGGGAGTGCCATCAGAAAGGCCTTGCCCAATATAATTTATTTCTTGTATGCGCTTGTTCTTTATTGATTCTCCACATTCTGTTCATGACGGTTGCCTCGATCTTCTATTATATTTCAATATTGTATTACATAATAAATAATCATTTCAAAGCCTCTCTCCTTCAAGATTGTGTACAGACGGCCATGAAAATGTTCGGACACTTTTCAAAACAGAATAAATTTTCTAAAATTGGACCAAGCAACTTAAACTTGTTTTACATGATAAAAGGACTAGTAGAAACGACAATCGGTTAGAACGATAAATGAAAGAAAAACATAACGTTATTAATTTTATTACATACATATGTGCAGTATACATTATATATATATGTAAAATATATTAACACGTTGACTGCAATGCCATTTGTATTTACATGGCGAAATCATTTCTTCCGACTTCAAAATTGACTTTTTTAATAATAGATCAAGCGTACTACACTTTATAATCTATGTAATGTTAGATAGTCTTAGTTTAACCCCTTGCCATATTATGACAAGCCAGACTCGCGATGAAGATTTTAAATAAAGTCTGGCAGTTATAAATATTATGCCTCTCCTTTTAGACGAAATCAAATTTTATTTTTTTGTATTCAATAGTTCAGCATTGAAGTAAACGCAGAAATATAAATAATATAAATTGTTTGTCCTCTTCTGTAACATTTTTAGTGATGAAGACGTTATAATTACTGTAGTTGTAATAAAGTGGTATGGCAAGGGGTTAAGTGATTAGCTGTAAAGGGTGGCTTTTCTTAAGGGCAATAAGGCCCAAGCGAATGTATAAAGTCAAGAACTGCTGCATCCGGCGTTTAGTCCCTGAAAAATAGTCAGCTAGAACGATTCGTAAAGATACATTACGGTTGTATAATTCATGTATTAATTTAAGACTATTTCCAACTTAGATGATTGAACAAGTAATTAAGACCATAAGTATTAATTTCTAGATTGATGTTATTTGAATAAACTACTTGCGTCGAGTGATCGAGTAGGCGATCGACGTGTTGATAGTATAACTTTGGCTCGCAAAAGGGGTATGCATTCGGAAATCCGTTCCCAATTATTCGTTCTGATTATGAAACTTTCTGGCCCATCATCGACTAGGCAAAGTTGAATTATTTTATGTCACCTTAGACTGTGGAAAGTTCCACTGTTAGAAGAGTTTGCTCCATTTACGACAATGTCGGTTTTAATATAACTGTGAGAGCCTTAAGCGCTTTTAAATTCATTGCCTTCCGAACTAGCTCCACGAGTTCGAGGAAAGCAGTTATGTGGTCGCTTGCAATGTACATTTACGTTGAGTTTATTGAAAAATGTATAAAGTTAAATGGGACATTTTCAATTTCTCGGGAAGTTCACCAGAATGTTTGACATTATAATACTATTAATTTCGCTTACAGTTACAATCTCAATTCTACGTACAGTTGTATGTTGAAGCTAGATCTTGGGGGTATAATATTCGTTACCCTGTACTTAATTGGAGTAATTTCAAGTAGTTTCGAAGCATTTATATTTGGCACACATATAATAAAACAGAATTATATTATAGAATGTAACAGAAAATATTTAAATGGAACCCATTAATCTTAATTATATTATATGTACAGCTGTACGTTGAAGCTAGAAGTTTGATGCATAATATTCGTTACTCTGTACCTAATTCGCGTAATTTCAAGTAGTTTCGAAGTATTTATATTCGGCAAACATATAATAAAACAGAACTACATTATAGAATGTAACAGAAAATATTTAAATGAAACCTGTAACCGAGATTATTAAACCGTTTAATCCTTTCCACTCCACGAAATTTTAATCCCAACATCGAGATATTTTTGAATATAGACTAATTCAATTGTAAAATATCTCTGAGGTTGTAAAGCCGATTCTTGCACTCCAAGAAATTTTAATTCCAACATCGAGACATTTTTTCATCTAGAATAGCTCCATTGTACATGGTTCATTTCCTTTCGTGCATGAACAGTTTATTACTATTTTTATCGATTTCTTAAATGTAAACCTAGTCATGCAAAAGTTGTTTTGACTATTAGTATGAGAATTTTTAATGTTACCTTAACGACCCCATTGGGGTGTTAAGGATTAAAGGCAGATTATCAACCCTTTGCACTCCAAACAATTTCAATTCCAAAAACGAAACATTTTTTGAGCTAAAATAATTCCATTTGACTAGGTCTGTAAATTTGAAACCGGAATTTGTGCATACGTGGCGTTAACCGTCAATGTAGTTACCGTCAAACCGCGTCATCGATGCGATTTTCTTGTTTTGACATCGTATAAAGATTTTCAATTCATAACCATACAAGTTTCACACAACAGCATGGTTTTTAATAGCGTTGAACATTTGGAATTTTGTGTCTGGAAACTACGATTTGCGGACAGTATTGATTTTCTGATACCATTTGAAGAAAGCTGCTGCGGAATGGCATCGAATGCTTGTCGAAGCTTACGCTGAGCATGCTTTTGGTAAATCACAGTGCTTCAAGTGGTTTAAAAAATTCGAAAGTGGTGATTTTGATGTGAGAAACGAAAAATGTAGAAGACCACCGAAAAAGTTTGAATACAGCAAATTGCAACATCGTTGAATGAGGATCACGCTCAAACGCAATAACTGGCAGATCAATTAAATGTGACACGAGAAGCCGTCTGTATACGTTCGAAAAACATGGGGAAGATCCGCAAGATAGGAAAATGGATTGCACATAAACTGAATGAAAGACAGCAGGAAAACCGAAAAACCACTTGCAAAATACTGTTCGCCAGGTACAAAGGAAAGTAATGTCTCCATCGATTTGTTACTGGCGATGAGAAGTGAATATATTTCGAGAATCCTAAGCGTAAAAGATCGTGGATAACTCCAGGCGAACCATCGACATTGATTGTGAGGCCAAATCGATATGGACGGAAAACAATGCTCTGTGTTTGGTGAGATTCGAAGGGTGCGATATATTATGAGCTGCTAAAACTTGCCGATACCGTTAATACTAAATGCTACCGACAACGAATGATCGATTTTAATTAAGTTTTGCGTGAAAAAGGACCGGAATATCAAAAAAGGCAACGTAAAGTGATTTTGCGTCATGATAATGCACCATCCCATACAGTAAAACCGGTCAAGGAAACGATTAAGGCGTTTAGTTGGGAAATACTTTCACATGTGGTTTACTCACCAGACGTGGCTCTATCCGATTATTATTTATTTGTCGATGAATGGTCTTTTGATACATTCGTGTGGGCGTCGCCGGTACGTTTGGGAAAGTCGAGTGACTGAGAGGGTGCGAATGAAAAGCGTTTAGAACTCTGAGCGATTTGGAAGTATACGTGATTTTCTTAATGTTAGTCATACATGTGGGAGAAGAGTGCAAACGAAGCGAATACATGGGAATGAAAGATTAAAAGCATGTATATCCGGTGGACGAGAAAGAGTAAATTAGGCAATCGTTTAGAGCGTATGTTGGGCGTGCGACTGGGGACAGAGCTTACGCGAAATTTTAATTAAGAAAGGTGTTAGTTAACTTTTGCTTTCTCCAAGAATCCTACATTTGCATCGATGGGATACGCACTTGCTGAGCAGTGTTTCACATCTTAAAAATGTACGAAAATAGCTCGATGACTGGTTTGCCTCAAAAGCGGAACAGTTTTCTTGGTGTGGCATACACAAAATTGTCAGAGAAATGGGAAAAATGTGTAGCTACCGATAGGCAGTACTTCGAATAAAATATTTCTTATCATTTTCATACGATAAACGTGTATTTTTTTTATACAAAAATTGCGGTTTCATATTTACATAAACGAGCCCGGCCATTTGCATGCCAAATGTTTTATTGAACGTGCCGATGATCGCTCCAAAAGAAACTTATCCAAAACAAGTGTTGTAAAATTCTGTAGTCAGGATAAAATCCCTTATATTTGTAGGAAACTTGTGTTCATGGTTGTGTTGTAGCAACATGCATCCACTGAATCGTACATGTAGACTCATCCCTCGAAGCGGAGATCATCACTTTCCCTACGCCCCGTCTACAAATGTTAGAGAGCCAGTCCGTTCATACGGTCAATAACTCGTTGCGGGATGTAGCGAATCCTCCATTGTGTATTCCCTCGTTTGTAAACAGTATAATTCAAAGGTCTCGTGCATTTTAGATGGCACACGCATTATGACCGGTTACACGGTAGAAAAGGAGCCAGTGATGTGCGACTGGACCGAGGAGGAGGTCGAACGATTCTTCGGATCCAGGGCGAGGAGTACGGAAGAGGATGACTATGCCGATGGTTCGTTTTCAAATCTAAAATTCCACGGGGAGGCTTCCTCAGGGGTATCGGAGCACGACGATATCGGCGAGATATTGATCGCGGACAGCTTTGTCTCTGTCCTGTTGACATGCCGTGCCGAGCACAAGAACTACGCGACGGTGTTCTATGATCAGTCAGCAGTTAGTTGCACCCTATCGATGCCCGACGATCTTCGAGTCAGCATATCGAGAAGAGGTCATTACAAAGTTTCGATGGCGGACGGAGTTAATCTAAAGGTAATCGAAACCCGCGCGATGAGATTTTCTCAAGAGTCGGTATCTAATGCCGAGGATTTCCGGTTTGGCTACGGGCACATATTTTATATCGCAATTCCGTCGAACTTGCGCGGAAGGTCTCAAACGAAAAACTTGGCTCGCGTCCCTACATTCAATTTCATCCTCAATTAATTATTAGACTGTGGATCTTGAAAAATGAAAATTATTTGCATTAACACTAGAACTACGAAACCAGTCATTTTGACTGGTCTCTAATTTGTTCTTTTGCAATTATTGAACTTTTAAAAATGTTTTCATCAGAAATTTTCAGATGTACTTCTTTAATGACGTATACCTTACAATAAGAATTGTATGAAGTTTTAATAGATACAGTCTCGTTATTATTACAGAGCAATGTATATCGTTGGATATATTATTCGGTAGTTCTAGTGTTAACGCAGAACTACCGACAGTTGAGACGAAGCCATTTCTACTAAAATCTACCGAGCATTAAAATTGGCTGGTGCATATTGTCTTATACAAATGCCAAGATTCGATACATTTGGATTATTTGCGATTTTCATTGGAAAGTACAATTGAACAAACTGATCTATTGAATCGATTCTTATGAAGGCAATTTCATAACTGCAATAATTCTAAAATAAAAAGTCTGAAAAGGATCACTTGACCCGCTGTAGTAGGTGTAATGTTAAAGAAACGTAATGACAATATTTATTCATTAGTTTGTTAATAAAGGAACGGAATTCTATGCTACATAGTACATTTTTGGTGTTATGAATCCTAATACGATAAAATTTCAAATCGCAATTAATCCAAATAAATTAAATCTTGGCATTTTTATAAGACAATATATTGAGTGGTCCAGAAAGTTCATACGGAAGATTAAAACGCAACGCATTTAAGTTTTGGTATATATTTATTAACACTAGATTTACGGACCGAGCCAATTTGACTCATTAAAAATTTGAACACTATATATATAAACGTTAATATTACTTTTTAAAAACATACGTTGGTTTTTAGTTAAGTAATGAGATATATGTAAACGTTCATTCCTCTTCCCCGCAGACCCCTTCATTTCGCATTATCAAATATGGTATACCTATTTTCACGGTTGTGAGCCAATTTGACTCATAGAATGGTTTAACAATTATTCCCTACTAAAGCTAGATGCCGATTTACGCAGTACATGCCGAATAAGCCGGATAAATTCGGCATCAAATTTTGGCTGGCATCCGATGTTAGAAGCAAATATCTTGTAAACGGTTTTCCGTACTTGGGCAAGGATGAAACCCGAGGATCAAACATTCCCTTGAGCGAATTTGTAGTAACTAAGCTTGCAGAGCCCTATTTAGGCTGCGGACGAAATATTACCACAGATAATTTTTTTACTGGCATTTCACTTGCAAAAAAGTTACTTGCAAAGAAAACTACTTTGGTTGGCAGTATACGTGCAAACCGAAAAGAATTACCTAAAATTGCGAAAGCCAAGAAAGATAAAATGTCACAGTTTTCTACAAAACTGTATAGATCTGAGAATTGTACCCTGACCATTTATAAAAGCAAGCCTAATAAAAAAGTTTCACTACTAAGTACAAAACATAAAAATATAACAATTGAAAAAAATAAAAAACTTGTTCCAGAAACAGTAACCTATTATAATAGCACCAAGTATGGCGTTAATGTACTTGACCAAATGGCCCGAAAATATAGCGTTAAAGCAAGTTCACGCAGATGGCCGCTACAAGTTTTCTACAACATTTTAGATTTAGCAGCTATCAATGCTTGGATTCTGTATAAAGAGACGACTCAAGTAAATATTTCACGAAAAGATTTTATTTTCCAATGGGCTGAAGAGCTAAGAAGTAAATATAGAGAAGAAGTTGAGAACACTTCAATTCCAATGACAGAAATTCATGCTACTGACGCACGGAAGAATTGTCAAGTTCAACAATCATGCAAAAGAAACAGATGTACAAACCATTGTGCTAAATGTAATAGAAATGTTTGCAGAAAATGTGTTTCAAAAACAGAGTTTATATGTAAAAAATGTTTTCCATAAATTTTTTGATAATGAACATTTCATTTAAATTGATTTGGAACTATTTTCTTTGCAAAAAACTTCAATTTTCTTGTATGAGTCAAATTGGCTCACTTCAGTAAAAATAGGTATATAATCAACATCCGTAAATCTAGTGTTAAAAATAAATAAATAAATAAAAATAAATAAAAAATTAGCGTTAAAGTTGCTCGCCGTAGTTTTGTCGCGAGTTGTAATCCAGCAAGAGGACACAAACGGTATTAGGCATAGTATCGAGTAGCCGTCAACTTATCAATACAGGTCGAATTTCCATTAGATCGAGGATGACGTTTTGTCGTTCGAGGGCAACGCGTGCGCCACTTGTGGCAGCCAGTCAACGTCCACCTACAACTTCTTCCCTTCCGAGTTGCTGGGCGTCGTATTCACCAGCGTCGACGTCTGTGGAAATATCTTCGAGGTGAAAGACGACGGCACAACTCGCTATCGTGGCAAAAGTCAGTCGTCTGGACGGCAGAAGTTCAGGTCGGATGCGGACGTTCCCGGATCGAGCGAGGAGGAAGAGGAGGAAGGATATTTCGAGGGAAAAGAAAATTTCGAGGGTTTCGAGAATGGCTGCGACCACGCGGAAGATTGCACGGCCTTAGCGGCTAGTCGATGCAGACTGTTCTCGATGAATCGAGATCTGACGGCTTACGAGTATCATCATCGATCGATCAGGGACCAGGCGGAAACGGACGCTGTTCTCGATAACGAGACCAGCGTGATCTTGTATCCAGCACCGCGACGATCGAAACTTCCTCGTCTGATTACGCTCGAGACGGTGAAACCCGAGACACGATCAAAGGCCACGTTATCATTTCGGGTTAGATAATCGAAATAGTTCGCAACCGTTTGTTTCCCTGACCCTGCTCAGCCGCACGGATGCTTACTTTAACAAAGTAGCCTTTGAATTTCAACCACCGAGGAAAGAAAATTGAGAGGACGCGAAGGGAATTGTACAGAGGTCGGGTTTCTTCGTTCGAAGGAATGGGTCGGGGAGAACGAGCCTAGCGATGCAGTCGAGATTTCACGTTCGTTTATTTTTGGGATTCGTTTGACTCAATACTGCGGATGCATTGCTGGGCAAAAGGGACATTAACGCTAGAACTACCAAACCAGTCATTTCACTGGTCTCTAGTTTTTTCTTTCGCAATTATTGAAATTATAAAAATATTTTCATCAGAAATTTTCGGATGTACACCCCGTGGCAGAATGTTTCCGATCGGAGGCATTGAAACGGATTTTAGAAAAAACATTCACAATTTAGAAATATAAAATAATACTTTACGGGGTTAAAACTGATGGGAAATGAAAAGGGGCTTATTAACGAATGAAAAACAACAAAATAACATAAGCTTACATTTATTATGGCAAAGAAATGAACAAATTGTTACTCGGTAAAAAGTTTCCGATTAATACAACTGCTGGAAGAAAGTTTCCGATTTCGATGTATTAACATAAATTATTTTGTGTGTTAGTATTTTGTTGCAGCCCCACGTTTACGTAAGACTTCTTTAATACGTTTCGGCATGGATTCGATTAGATCTTTACAATTTGTAGGTGAGATTTCTTCCCATGATTGTCGTATAGCGTGTCGAAGGCCTTCTTTATTAGTTGGCTTTTTTTCGTTGATAAGTAGTTTTACTTTTGCCCATAAGTTTTCTATGGGATTGAGATCTGGACTGTTGGCTGGCCAGTACATTGTTTTAATGCCGTTATGCCGTAAATAATCTTTTACTGCCATGCTACGATGACAACTGGCATTATCGTCTTGGAAAATGAAGTTTGGGGAATCTTCAAACCATACTTCAATGCTGGGAATCAAGAAATTTTCAAGAATATGGATGTATGATTCTGAATTGACATTCTGATAAAGAATACATAATTTTCCCACTCCTTTCTCAGTCATACAACTCCAAATCATGTATGACTCTGGATATTTCTTTTTAAAATTTAAGCAATCTTTATCGAATTTTTCATTAGGTCTTCGCCACACGAATTTTCCTGCATCGTCACCGGTTCCAACACATACACGTGACTCGTCACTGAATATTACTTTGTACCAGTCCGTCACTGTCCAATTTGCATGGTCCCTACACCACTGTAACCGTTCCCTCTTATGCCTTTTTGTTAGGAAAGGTTTCATTTTAGCTTTTCGGAATGCAAAACCCATCTCGTTTAGACGATATCGAACAGTACGATTCGAAACATTTTGTTCCCATATTATATTTATCTGCTTCGAAGTCAATCGCCTCGTATTTTTAACAATATTACGTAACTTCCTATCGTCGCGTTTACACGTTGCACGCGGACGGCCACATTTCTTCCTGTTTATTACACTTCCCGTTTCTTCATACTTCTTCTTTAAATCACTGATAGTGCTTTGGCTGCATCCTATCATATTTGCTACCTTTTTTTGAGCGTTACCCTCCTTGAGAAGCTCAATTATTCTAAACTTTATATCGTTTGAATACAACTGGCGTGATGGCATTCTACGGACTTTTACTTTACGTCTGTACTGAATGAAATAGTACTACGAACTGATATTTCAGACATAATTACCTTGTACTTACGTTTCTGTGATGTCCTCTTATGTTTACATTTACATTCTACGATTCTAACATTCAAGGAGTTTCCACACTTTTACTGATTCGAGTCGTTATCGGAAACTTTCTTCCAGCAGTTGTATTAATCGGAAACTTTTTTCCGAGCAACAATTTGTTTATTTGTTCGTTTCTTTGCCATAATAAATGTAAGCTTATGTTATTTTGTTGTTTTTCATTCGTTAATAAGCCCCTTTTCATTTCCCATCAGTTTTAACCCCGTAAAGTAATATTTTATACTTCTAAATTGTGATTGTTTTCTCTAAAACCTGTTTCAATGCCTCCGATCGGAAACATTCTGCCACGGGGTGTACTTCTTTAACGTTAGAAATACCAAACCAGTCAATTCACTGGTCTCTAGTTTTTTCTTTAGCAATTATTGAAATTATAAAAATGTTTTCATCAGAAATTTTCGGATGTACTTCTTTAATGACGTATACCTTACAATAAGAAATTGTATGAAGTTTTAATAGATGCAGTGTCGTCATTATTACAAGTTCTTCTTCATTTCTTCATTCATCACTTCTTCATAATTTGTTATAGTGTTAAGGACCTGTTAATTCTGCATATACGCAACACTTTATTGGTATATATTTGTTATTGCTTAAAAAATTGGTTTAACGCTCGCTTGTCCCTCGCGTTTATTTCAGGCACACTTTGTTAGTCGTAAAGCGTTTACGTTGTCACTGTACTGTGTGTGAAATATGTGAACAATTTTATTTTTATTTTATTCTATCTTACTTTAATTTCAGTATATTCTACAATCACTAAGCTGCGGATTTTATGCGTTTATAACAGAAATGATTCGGTAAATCATTATCTTTAATTTATTAACCTTCAGAAGCCGAGAACTTTTTTTTGTAATACTCGCTTATTATAAAGTAATGAAGTATAAATACATTTTTATAATAATGAATATTTTTTTATGTAACCGTATAGGGACCTTTCGTTTTCAATGGCATAAATGCTATGTCCTTGTAGCGAGGACATTCACCTGTCAACACTAGAACTACCGAGCACTAAACTTGACTAGTATATTCTGCTGTATAATAATGACAAGGTTGCATTTGTTGAAATTTCGTACAACTTTTATGTTAATATGTACATCAATAAAAAAGTTTATTAAAAAAATTTTCGTGGAAATATTCTTATAATTACAACAGAAATATCGGTAAATGTATACTACGTATGTAGTTGTTAATAAATTACAAAAATTATAGTATACTCTGCCTTATAATATTCTCATAATTACAATAACTGTGAAAGGATAGGTCAATAATAAGTAATTATGACCCATTCGGTCGTTCTAGTGTTAAGGGTTAAAATAACAATTCAAAGAACTACATTCTTGTTTAATTTTTGATTCTTGAAATTAACTGGGAGTGGTTTTACGTTACGTGAAAATCCGCAGTCGATCAGTTAAAAAAATTTCATTCTTTTATATCGTACACAAGTTTTCACGAAGATTGTTCAATATCAATATTTTTATACTTTTTTAATTTTTCACTACAAATAATTGTAGCACAACGTACATACGTGTATTAAATATTAAAAGTAGTTCTTGTTTATAAGAATATAGCAAATAATAATGAAAAAATATAAAAATGGTACTTGAAATTAATGTTGTCCAGAAGCCACGAAATTAGATACAGGGTTAATTAAATTAAATTGAAGCAAAAAGTACAGTGCAATAAATAAATGTTATTCATATGTCATTACTTAATATTACGACACTTTATTTATGAATATGATTTAATATTATTTATGTACTCACAGAACATGAAATATTATTTAGGTATCGCTTTTAAGGTATAAAATATGTTTTTATGCAGAATTTATGGTAAATGAAATCTAATATAGTCCAGAGATAGATCATTGAATTATTTTGCATAAGGATGATTATATATATATATATATATTCGCCATAAATATCGAAAGGGTTAAAACGGAGAAAAATATTTTCACTTCATCTTTGTTTCTCATAATCGGTTGAAAATTTTTTATTTTCTATAAGGGTCTACAGACTGGTTATTAATGTAACAATCATTTTTTAAACAATAGGAGTGCAAAGTTAGGCCAACAAACTTCGACAGAACGGATTTAATCAGAAGTACATACGCCATTCCATACGACTGGTTGTTTCCCTTCGGCAGAAAGGGCAATGGAATTTGGAAAAACACGCATGACCTTCCATTTCGGTGCGAAACCGATGAGACTATGCAAAAATTGTTGGAAATACGTATTCTGTATGGTTTCAAGGAATCTGGTGAAAATGCAGTGATAAATATGCAAAGAGCACTTGGTCGCTATTGGATGTCCGTGAGTGAATTCATGTTCTTGTCTCGAAAATGCTGAAGAATGCTTCAATTAAACTAATAGGCTGCTGACTTTTTGTGTATTATGTAGGCATTTTTCCGATAAAAGGGCATTAGTAAGGATGAACGGTCCGATCGAAGGGGGCGAGTTTATAATGTAGACGTGACATTTAGTCATTTGTTGGGGGACTTAACGAAACAGCGACGAGTTTCTAATTTGGGTCAGGAGTCCCCGAATTTCTCGGTAACGGTCGCATCATAAAACTCGTGTACCTCCGACGATGCACCCCCATCGGTCTTGACTTTCCCTACTTCGCAGACGTCGGAGGGTGGACAGTTTTTGGAAAAACAAGTGATTGGATAACGTAAGTAAAACGCCCCCTGAAGAATGCCTATAAGGCAACGCGTGTGTCCGCGGAAGTCACAGTTCAGAGTGATAAGTCAGTGTTCATACGGAGATATAAGTCATTGTTCATACCGTTCAGAGAGTGATAGGTCAGTGTTCGTATAATGTATAGAGTACAGTGGTATAGATCAGCCAGTGTGATAGCTGATGTAAAGTAGAAAGACCAGAGTGAGATTTGTTGTTAGAACGTTGGCGAAGAACTCGGTTACAAGTCAAGACCTATCATATCAACCGATCGTAACTGCATCATTTTAACGACACCTAAAAAATATATATATTTTTCTATTGTTTGTTAATCTGACAACAGTTTAATTTTAAACCGCTCTCCCTCCCCATAAAAATTTCAGAAGTGAAATTTAAACTAAACCGCTTGCCCTCCCCACAATTATGGGAACTTGTGTCCGTTTTGCTCAAATTATTCACCTAAATAATACGATTTAACACTTTGACTGTCATGCCACTCATACATGGGTGACAGAATTATTAGTCGATGCTTAAAAATAAATTTGTACGTTAATATATTCGTTGCATCGAATTTAGTTGATATCTGAAGAATACAAGAAGGTTGATAGATAACTATATGCCGTACATTTAAAATTTTCAATCGCTGCTTCATTAAATAAATTCATTTGATTTTATGGAATTTTTGAGGTCGTCAGTTGGGCAGTTAATGTGTTAACCCTTACCATCAGATTAAATCGTATAATGAATCTTTCGAAATTAATTAATTAGTTTAGTTGAAAATTGACACTCCGTATTTAGAATTTTTAATCTGTAGAAGATTACATGGTAAATTATAAGGACGACGCTCTATAATTAAATTCATAATTGAATTCTTATGTGGCGCGTGTGAAATTAAAGTTAAAATTAAAATATTCTTCAAACGTATACAGGGTACTTTAAATTACTACGATATTTACAGCGAGTCTAAAAGTATTTAAATATTAGGTATTTCAATATTATTAGGATTTTAAATATTAGGTCGTTCCACAAGTTCTAACCGCGCATATGTTTATATTATTCGCGTATAATTAATAAAAAAATGACAGACATTTTATAATTACGGTTTAATACCTTCACCAAAAATGTGAGAAGAGATCGTGGAACGAGTCATTACATTTTCTCATATCTGATTCTCAAAAAATTGGCCACATATGAACTTATTATTCCTTCGTAACATCGAAGTGTCACAAACAGTGTCCATCATATACATTGGCTCACGAAAGTATTCGGATACTCTTTAAATCTAAATAACATTTTTAAGATTGCAGCAAATGTCTCAACTTTTCTTGAGCAATTAGATGCATTCGTCTACTAAATCTTTCACAACCAATTGAGAAGACGTAAATGAATTTGTAATGCAAATAAATAGACAAATCTTAGTACTTATTTCTTGCAAAGTTAACAGAGCTATTCACACGTATAATTTTCTAGAGAGCGGAATTCATAACTGCGATAAAAGTGGTACATTTTACTAACATTACGACATAGGACCTAGACCTTAAAATCTAGGAAGTGGATAAGCAATATTGAATGACAATTTTCACAAATAACTCTACAAAGTCTCAACTAAACCGGTGAGGACAAGGCTTTGCCTTCGTCTGCTTTGCATCGGTATGTTTTCGAAGAGTAAACAAAAGTAAACAAACGAGTGTAAAAGAAATTCGTCCAGAAAATTGCAGACCTAAAGAATGAACAAAAATAATAAATAAACCCTGTAATAATTCGAGTGAAAATCATATGGCTACTTTACATAAAATATTTTTATTACATATGCAGTCTTCACGAAATAACGTGCTTCGTGTATTTGCTGTGTAATTTAATATAATCGTCAATTGCTGTTCTAATTTTAAAAATTTTCCGTTCACAACCTTTTTACTCTTGCAAATTATTAATCCTTGTGATGGAATAAAAAAAACGATTTCTTTCCTATCAAAGAACACAGTTGTTATATTGCCATAACATAAGA
>CM052098.1:20222956-20261472 GCA_028453745.1 Agapostemon virescens
GCTGGGATTTGGTTTGTACTAAACGTTACACTATCAAATCACACTTTGATCTGGATCACTCTTCTCGGACACTCCTCTGACACTCTATTCTGACACTCAATATGACTTTCAATTCTCACTTTGATATGACTTTGATATGATACTCCGTGCGGACACGCGTGATGTTTTATAGGCATTCTTCAGTGGGCGTTTTCTCTACTTTACCCAATCACTTGGTGTATCACTCAATACACCTCAGCGGAGTAGGGAAGATCCAGACTGAGGAGGTGCACTGTCTGAGGTATACGAGTTTTATTGTGGGACCGATACCGAAAAATTCGGAGGGCTCATTACCTCAATTTGAAGTCGTCGCTATTTCTTTAAGCTCCCCAATTGACTAAATGGTCACGTCTGCACCATAAACTCGGACCATGCACTCGGACCGTTCACCCCTGCGATCGGACCGTTCACCCCTGCTAAGGCCCATTACCTGAAAAATGCCTACAAAAGAAATAACGTTATACATAAACTTTGTCGATTTATTTTTCATCCTCCTCATACGTTAGATGTCTTTCAGTATAAATCATTCTTCAACCGCAGTTAATCATTTCCAAATTTAATGAAAATCATGGTATATATCCTCGAACGTGAAACTGTCTGTATAGTGTATCTAATAAGACTTCTATGTTGTATATTGCTAATAACGCCGCAGGGTTTATAGCTTAATAAAAAAAATAATACAACCTGGTCTCGTTTTAAAGGTGGAAGCATTTACTTGCGCAAAGCTGTGCTCCTATTCGTCTAAGATAATGTTATATAATATAGCAATTAGGAAACTGGTAACCCATTTTTCCTTGAAAATAATAAAAATTTAATTGTTCTTATCAATGAAACTGCCATACGTTTAAAGATTGAAGCGTCCCCTCTACAACGGCTGCTTAAAAATTGATGTA
Organism: Agapostemon virescens; assembly: GCA_028453745.1. Taxonomy (NCBI): domain Eukaryota; kingdom Metazoa; phylum Arthropoda; class Insecta; order Hymenoptera; family Halictidae; genus Agapostemon; species Agapostemon virescens. The sequence goes on from CM052098.1 coordinate 20,223,889, forward strand.
CGACCTTTTTCGCTGTTTTATGGAGCAAAAGTGAGGAACAAGTTCGGTCGTGTAAAACCCTGATGGTGCAACTTATAGTACTATAAAGTTGACAGCGCATCTGTCATTTAACCCTCGATGAAACGACTATAACATATCGTATATCAATTTTGAAGCTGTCGCTGTACAGAAAAACCTTCGCTCTTTGAATCCATGGTAGGTCCAGCCGCGAAACACATTTTTCAAAATCTACACACACACACACACATCTGAATGTATAGTATTTTTCAGAAAACACGTGCCTTCAAGTTCTCGGTCTGTATACGTTGAAAAGAATCTTAAGATTCGATTAATGATGGAATATGAAACTATAGGTTGCTACCTTTAAAATGAATGCAAACTTATTGTCATCCGATCATTTTCTACGAAATTGTAGCAGTTTCAATACATGCGATTTTTAAGAATTGAGTATTTCGGGTAGAAATAAGCCATTCATTTTGAAAGTGGCCTTAGCTCATTTTGCAAGAAAATCAAGCTATCTACTTCAACATTTATATTTCTACGTTACCTTTTCCTTTTGAAACATTTGAAACATTCTGAAATTTAATTTTTCCATGGACTTATGCTTTTTTAAGAATTAGAAAAGTTATTTCATTCATTTTGAAAGTGTCATAAGTCTATTTATAGCCATCGGAAACATATTATTTTTAAAACAATGCTAATAATGCTAATTAGGTTGATAAATTGTACACCATTATAAGCATAAAAACAAATAGTTTTTGTTTCATTAGAACGCAAATATCTTGGTTTTAACGTAAATGTGCTGTGGAACTTTTATATTGAAGAAGAATACGTTACGGCATTCGGTTTCGTTAATACAAAATAGTAGCGGAAGAATCACATTTCTCGATAAGATAGTGTTGTTCTAGACTTACCTACAGGGAATGGCGAACAAAATGAAAGTAAGCCGCTAGTCGATAAACCGATTACAAAATCTCATCCCAAACAATGCAGCTATGTAAAAAACGAGTCGAACGACCCTCTTCTTATCGACCATACGAGAGAACAGTATTTCTACAATGTGAATTATATACGAAATATGTGAATGCATTTCTGCAAAATTAGATTTGAAATTTTATTGAATCAGGCTGATGCAAATAGCCTCAATATTAATAGTGAAATGAATTTTCATATTTGTTTGCGATAAAAGCCACTTTCGGGTGAATATTCGTTTCATTAACTCTCAGAACTCCGATGGCTTCTATCAGGTAATACTATTATGAAACTGAAAGTAGTAGAGAAATTAAAGGAATTTAAGAATGACAATGTATTACTTTCAATCTATTAAAATTGCTATAGAAAAAGTGGGCTTTCTACTTGGCTTCTGATCGTTGCAATTAATGCAGATAATTTATATCTTTCATAAAGATTCACAAATACAAGATTATCCACGATAATAAGGAATTCATTCAGGAATTATGATTTCGATAGTTAACATGAATTTGATAATGTTTTCACAATTAATCTATTTATATATTTTTATATTTAATGAACGTTCCATTTAAATTAAAGGAGGCCATTTCCATAATATTTCTTGTAAGGGTAACACACAAATTTCAGTACCAGTGTAAAATTTAATAACGAAACAGTATCAGCTGCTTCAGTATTGTTTTAATATTGTTAGTGCCTTAAAAGTATACCGCATTTACGCAGAATATCAGTAACGACATTGCACGTAGAAGTCGAAAATGTTGAGCAAAATTGTTTCGTCCGAGCTTTTCAAGAAAGACGAGTTGTTAAATTCATCGAGCATGCGTGCAATTAGTATGCACGTGAAGTAGAATGGTAAAACATAGGCAGATATTTCAGCCAGAACTTTCAAACTCGTTTTGTTTTAAGAGGAATCCTCGAATGAAAAAATTTTAATGTATGTTTTTGGTTTATTTTTCTTACTATTCTAATTTTGCTACGAGTGTTAGAATATTCTTTATGAATTCTTTTCACACTAATCTCCTACCCATTAGAATATAAAGAATGAAAAGAAAATAACTACCGAGCGGTTTTAATTATAACCTTCGTGAATCGTTAAAAGTATTTTTTAATTTTTTAAATTATTTTTCGGATTATTTGTAGGCAATAGAAATATTCATATATTTAAGAATAACTATGCTACGATTGTTCAAATGACCTGTTTTACAATTTTGATTTTGTAATTATTAAAAGTACAAGGATACTTTCATTAGAAATTTTTTAATAAATATCTTCACTGAACGAAATACTATTAAACAAAATTATAGAAATCTAAAGAATCTCGGTCTTTTAATTTTTATAATACAACGTACATCAGTCGCTATTCCGCGGAAAAATGGAAACATTTGTCTTTTGTGAAACAAAATGACTTTTTGTTGTAACAGTATTCGGAATTGTAGAAAAGTCATTCGTTGAAGTTGGTGAATCAAGAATGTATAAGCGGTTCTCTGCTACATTGATCAATACGAAATAGCTTTCATCAAACAAAACATTCCAAGTTGTTTCAAACAAGACCTTCACAATAGTTTGATTTTTTCAGCACACAGTAAACCACGAAAGTATTCGAACGGTTGCAAATTAAGTGTTTCAGAATTTAAGAAATGTGCTTACATTAGAATTTTTATAAAGTCCTTGTTATATATATTTTTTTATCTTTATTTTGGTTTAAAGATTACACGTACTACTTCACATAAAAATGGATAAACAGTTGGAAAGAAAAATTGAAAACTAAATGTGTTATTTGAAATATTATCTACACAAATAATTCTAGTTCTCGAGATATATTATATACAGGGTGGTTGGTAACTGGTGGTACAAGCGAAAAGGGGATGATTCTACATGAAAGAATAAGTAAAAAATATAGAATAAAAATTTTTCGTTTGAGGCTTTGTTTTCGAGAAAATCGACTTTGAATTTTCGCAAAGTACGCGTGCACTTGATCATGTCCCGTTATAACGGATCTCACTGTAGATCGTTGTCTCGATGGGACACGTAAATTACGAAGTATTCACAAAGTTTATTATTACAAAAATTGCTGAAAATGTTGCCCATTCTGCCGAACACATACTTTTGCTCTTCTAATTAAATTTCTATGAACACTTTCTAACGTATTCGATTGTTTTAAAGTCGATTGTTTTAAATTCAAAGTCGATTTTCTCGAAAACAAAGCCTCAAACGAAAAATTTTTATTCTATATCTTCGACTTATTTTTTCATATAGAATCACCCCCTTTTCGCTGGTACCACCAGTTACCAATCACCCTGTATATATATAATTTTCCCTCGACTTTGAGGGTTGTTTTCACCCTCTAGATATGGATCATTGTAGATAAAAAAAATATGTAACAAATATTTTTCAACAGACTTTATCATACTAACATTTTATTAGAAATGGCGTGATACAGTTGAATATGTTTCCTTGTTAGTTAGTATTTTGGACTAGTGAAAATACTATTAATAAAATAGTGTAGCTTATAAATTAAGTTAACAAAAGTAAAATATTACTGGTTTCTTAGGTTTAAATAATATAAAATCATGTATCCTTTGAATTTCTTTATGAACCTACTTTACTTAACACACAAACAAGGTTATTTTGCTTCTTACTGTATACAATCTAGTAATTTCTTTATGAATCGATGGAATGATATAAATATTCGTTGTTACATCTAGTTGGTGAACTATACCAGTGATTCAACTGCGCCAACCGACAGTGCAAATACGCAGGAAGACACGAATACAATTTTTGACTCGTTGGAGCACGATCTTCGCGATTTATCATTGGGTATCAAAAAGACGATCGACGCGACGACGTACAGATATGGCTTGGAGAGACGCTGGGAAGAATCAAGGACGAGAACGAGAAAGTCACGAAAATCGATCGAATTCAACGAATTACTCAGGCAGAAGGCTACAAAGAGGGAACAGCTCGAATGGTACAAACGTTGCTTCAAGGAGAAATTCTATCTACCATACTTCCAGAATATCGCGGGTGCGTGTTTCCTTTGGGTTCTGGAATGCGTGGAGAACGCCCCGAAAATATCTCTGGTGAACCATCCGCTTGAGGAGCGCGATAGATATTGTCAAAAGCAAGAAAATGAAGAGGAACTTCGGTAAATGCATTCAATTAATTGCTAATAATACTCTCTTGCTAAAATTTCTGTCGCAAATACAGAGTAGCCAACCTAGTGAGACCGCTTGACTATCTAATTAAATTATTCTTCGTTTGATTCGCGCTGTGACACGATGATTTGCCGTTGCCGAAGGTCGTACATCTTCGGTCCAGATTCCTGAACAGCGCGAGTGCGAGACGATTCTCTACTGTCTGGTTAGATGATAGGAATGATACTTCGATGTATCGAGAAATTGCGAGATGTGATTATAATAAGAAAGTAAACTCTGTTGTTACAAGCGTTTGACGGAACAATGATACTATCCGGCTCGAAGTACCAATGATTCTATCCGGTCCGAAGAATCAATGTTTCGAGCTTTCGTTTCCTCCGAATTTCCGCTGGTTCAAGGCAATAACGCTCTATTTTAGCACAATAAATTAACGTATTTTGCATTCGCAAATATACAATCTATTGTTAGTAAGGGTTTAAAGTTCCAAAAGTTCTAAAGTTCTAAATATTCAAAGATGCACACACGTTCTAAAACTTCTAAGGTGCGTACACGTTCAAGATTTAATCTGAAGTTCAGAGAGTTCTGAGATATGTACAAGTTCATGTTTGTAAGTGTTCTAAGGTGCGTACATGTTCGAGATTTAAACAATTCCAAGATATGTACAAGTTCAAGATTGTTACAGTTCTAATATGCGTACACGTTCAAGATTTAGTCCGAAGTTGACAGAGTTCTGAGGAATATGCAAGTTCATGTTTATAAGTGTTCTAAAGAGCGTACATGTACAGTGAGGGACAAAAGTATTCGTACATTCTTCAAACCTAAATACCTTTTTTAAGATTGGACCAAACGTCTTGACTTTTTTTGAGCAATTAGTTGCATTGATTTAATAAATGATATACAAAATAAATTTTGTAAATATTGGAATTGACGTGAATTACATGACTAATAAAAAAGGAACTTTTTAAATATTTTTTATTTCAGCCGCGCACAAAAAATTTTAAAGACGCATCTGGTAGATCTATGATAGTTATACGGATGCAGGAAAAATCATTAAAATCGATCGACGTACACACGAACTATGTGCCATCGAAAATGGTGAAAATCGCAATTTTTCACGATTCTTGATCAGTTTTTGCTGAAACTACAGAAACTCTTACATCTTTCTACACGTGCCATTTTTTCCCGCGTTAATCTATTTCGGTGAGATTTTCAGCATATGTATAACTAACACATTTCTGAAAAACGCATATTTTAAATTTTTATTACGAGTTGAAATAAAAATGTTTTAAAAAATGTCTTTTCTTCTTTCCCACGTAATTTCTACCAATTAAAATTATTTCAAAATTATTTTTGCATATCATTTAGTAAATCAATGCTGCTAGTTGCTCCAGAAAAGTCAAGTCGTTTGGTTCAATTTTGAAAAAGTTATTTAGGTTGGAAGAGTGTCCGAATACTTTCGTGCGCCACTGTACGAGATTTAAATAGGTCTAAGATATGTACAAGTTCAAGATTGTAAGAGTTCGAAGGTGCGTACACGTTCGACATTTAAACTGTTCTCACGACTCTGGTCCCAGGATCCGCCGAATTCACCTCGGTGGGTCCCTACCAAAGTTCGGAAAATGATTTTTCCTTTGGTAGGGATAGATGGGGGACGAATCACTAGTCTGGGGCGTAATCCTCAAATTATGCAACGCCTACTGACTTCGTGATTTCGTTTTCCCACGAAGCCTCGTAGGACGCTGCACAATGATCCCTTGTGCAAGAATCTTTCCCCAAAACTGGTGTCGCCTTTCCACTGCGGGTGGGTCTGCGATGCGTCGATTGTCGTTGAGAGGAGTACGGCTGATTTGTTTCCCTTTTCGAAAACAAAATGCTTGACTTCCAGCCGTACCCAAGTTTGTAACTAATTTTTCCGGCTAAGCATCCCCATAAATATTTCTAAAACGATAGTGCACCTCTTTATCGCAGCACAAACCTAGACGCGATGTCTAGACAATTCTAGACATCTGTATTTTAAATTCTAACGAGACAACGTAACGATTACAAGTTCTGATGGTGATCCTTACCGTTTGAAAGATAATTTTGAAGTGTTTGAGTGCGTAACGGTTTGGTTACAACTAAATTCGGTGTAGGCTAAAATATGATACGATACAAGAGCATTTGTGGATTTTATTGGAAACACAAATAAGTCTCCGCCGTTTTTCATTTTAAATTGAGTAATTATTGCGAAAGAACAGTATCTTATGCTTTATTCAAAGTATTGTCCATCGCTGGCCACTACTTTTTCCCATCTTTCTGACGACATCCGAATACCGCGTCGGAAGAACGCTTCATCTGTTGACTTCATATGGAACCCCATTCTCTTGCTTTTGAGTCATTCCCAATGATTTTAAACTATGTGAAATCGTTTGTCGAGTCACTGATAATGCAAGTGCAAGTTGTTCTTGCGTTTGGCACAAATCTTCATTCGATAATGCTTCCAATTCCGTGTCTTTGTACACTTTCGGCCTTCAACTACGTTCTTTGTCTGCAACATCAAATACACCGTTCTTAAACTTTTGAAACCACTTGCGACAACTTCTCTCGCTTAATGCAGCCTTACCACATGCTCCTACAAGCAATCGACGTGTCTCAACTGCAAACTTCTTTAAATTAAAGTAGTAAATTAAAACTTCCCGAAAATTACGTTTATTCAGCTTAAAACTTGACATTTTCGCATGAAAAGTATATACGACGCTGATACACAATCTCTAATATTTTGAAATTATGTTGTTGACAGGCGTGCTACCTTACGATATGACGTCTTACATCTAACATTAGCCGCCACAACTTACTAGTTGCGCTATCTGATTTCAAACGGCGGAAACTAGTGAGAGAACTGGTCGTCTTAGCATTACAAGGAATGTAATTAGATTAGTAATTAGTAATTTAGAATTGTCTAGACATTGTGTCTGGGTTTGTACTGCGATCAAGTGGTACACAGTCATTTTTGAGATATTTATGGGCATGCTTGGCCTTAAGAATTAATTATACGTACACATCTACAGTGGCTCACGAAAGTATTCGGACACTCTTTAAATCTAAATAACTTTTTCAAAAGTAAGCCAAACGATTTGACTGTAAAGCAACTAGAAGCATTGACTGACTAAGTGATGTGCAAAAATAATTTTGAAATAATTCTAATTGGTAGAAATTACGGGGGAAAGTAGAAAAGACATTTTTTTAAATATTTTTACTTCAACTCGTAATGAAAATTGAAAACAGTTTAAGCAGAAACTGTCCAGGGATCGTGCAAAATTGCGATTTTCACCATTTTCGATGGCACGTAGTTCATATATATATGTCGATTAATTTCAATGAATTTTTCTGCATGCGTATAACTATTACAGATCTACAAGATGCGTCTTTAAAATTTTCAGTACGTGGCTGAAGTAAAAAGTATTTAAAAAGTTTTTTTTTATTGGTCACGTAATTCATACAAATTACAGTATTTACAGTATTTGGCATGTCATTTATTAAATTAATGGAACTAATTGCTTAAGAAAAGTCAAGACGTTTGGTTCAATCTTAAAAAAGTTATTTAGATGTAAAGATTGTCCGAATACTTTTGTGAGCCACTGTAGGTCGTTCCAAACATCGGACGAATACTCACCTATAAAACATTCTAAATAATTTCATACATCGGAATAGTACACATCTATAGAGCATTTTGAACATCGAACTTGCACACATCTATGTCATTTTAAACATCGAAATATTGGGTTGTTCGGAAAGTAATTTTGTTTTTTTTTTGTGGAAATGAAAGACAATTTTCGTATAATGAACAAATATTTTATTAAATTATATATTGGCCACTCTGGTCCAATACCTTTTGTATTCTTTCTGGTAGTAGCATGATTCTACGCTCATAAAATTTTTGGTCTTTGCTGGCAAAAAACTGATCGAGGTGGTTTTTGACCTCCTCATTTGAAGTGAAGGTTTTACCGTCTAAAAAATTTTGCAGTGACCGGAACAAATAATAATCCGAAGGTACCAGATCTGGAGAATATGGTGGGTGTGTCATTGTATCCCATTCAAGCTGTAAAAGCTTTTGGCGAGTGACTAAACTTGTATAAGGTCCCGCATTATCTTGGTGGAACACTGCTCCTTTTCTGTTGATCAATTCTGATCTTTTCTGTTGAAGTGCATCATTCAGTTTGTCCAGCTGATGATAGTAGACTTCCGAATTAATTGCTGTGTTATCCGGTAAAAGCTAAAAAAAAAAAACGATTCCTTTAAAATCCCACCAAACAGACAGCATCACCTTTTTTTATGGATATTGGGTTTGGAAATGCTTTGAGACGGTTCATTTTTTTGCTCCATAATCTCTTGCGTTTGACATTGTTATATACAACCCATTTTTCGTCCCCAGTAATGATGCGCTTCAAAAATGGATCATTTTTGTGACGTTTGAGAAGCGAATCACAGACGTCAACGCGATGGCATAAATTTCTCTCCATGAGAACATGCGGAACCCATATATCGAGCTTCGAGGTTAAACCCAGGCCTTTGAAGTGGTCATAAACAGTTGAATCTGATAATTTTAACCTCTCGCCGATCTCACGTGTTGTTATTCGCCAGTTTGCATCAACTAATGCCTTTATCGTGTCTTTATCAGCTTCAACCAGCCTTCCAAAACGTGGTGCATCTTCGACATCAAAATTGCCGGACCGAAATTTTGCAAACCAGTTCTGGCGCTGGCGTACTGTCAACAAATCTTCTCTATACACATCGGTTAATTTCTTTCTGGCTTGAACACCATTTTTATCTTTTCTATCGTAAAAAAGTAAAATATAACGAAAATGCTGCTTATTGCTCTCCATATTTAAAAGGGCACCAACCAAAAACTACTGCGTAAAATCAATTGGACTTTTTCACACACACGCCTTGCTATATCAGCTCTCAAAACATATAATGATTATTATTCGTATATTAGTATAAATTACTTTCCGAACAACCCAATAGTACATATCGCAAGATCATTTTGAACATCCAATTTATTCACATCTAGGCTATTTCAAACATCGGACGTGTACACATCTATAGATCATGTCAAACTTCGAATTTATACACGTCTAAATCAATTCAAACATCAGACAAGTGCACAATGACAGATTATTCTGAACCTTGGACTTGTGCATATCGCAAGATCACTTTTAACCACGGACTGAGACACATTGAAATCATTTTTAGAACTTTGAAGTTTTAGAACTTTAAACCCTGAAAACAATAGATGTAGATTTGCGAATGCAAACTACACTACATGCAAATCTACTGTCGTAAACTAGAACGTTGTTGCCTTGAATCAGCGACAATTTAGACGGAACAAATACTCGAAACGGAAAGGGTAAAGTAATCGCCCAGACTAAAGGACACTCGCAGGTACAATTCGTACCTTCGAGCCACGCACGGGGACTCGCGTGTTTCAAGAATCAACCGTAGCAGGTAATAAACGCGGGAAAGCGCCTCGTTTTACACAAAGCAAGCGGAAGGAACGAGAAATTGACGGTGACTCAATGTCTGGTTGTGGCAACAACTAGTTGTGGGGTGTAATGAAATAAATTACTTAAACTTCTAAAGAAAGAAACGGTTTGTCGGAGAAACTGCCTGCTACGACGGGGTTGATATTGTTTGACGTGTTTACAGGACTGATGAAATCGTCAGGCCAGATGGTGTCATTTGAAACGCTAAATAGTTCGTCGATGTACCTGAGAGGTCTGTGATTTTCTAATATTCTATAGGCTTTGAATAATTATGATAATGCCAAAAATTTTTGGTAATTGTGCAGTTGGAGGGAGTCTGCTCTCATTATGATTTCTCACTTCAAAATATATTGTCAAAATAATCACTGTGAAGAACTTTTTCCTATACAAACTGTTCTAAAAGGTCAGGACCACGCTTATGTCACGTGTTAGTAAGGTCAAGTAGTCAGGTTGCATTTGCTCATTCTTTTAATAAATGCAACAAATCCTCGGGAAGGTTCCACGAGAAAAAGAAGGGAAAATGTCTAAAAACATTCTCAGAAAACAAAAATATATTGTTCAATCTATAATTGCATATTTGTTAAGTCGCGAATGTTGATTGACAACAGATTTTTCATGAATTTCTTTTCGACTGTTTTACAATTTATTTTGGAACCAGGACGCTCCAAGTTAACACTTAGTACTCCAAGTAATTTTAATTCCAAAACCAAGCCGGTTTTCGACATAGAATAATTTTATTGTATATTTTTCGTTTCATTTCGCACATATGAAAGTTATTATTATTACTTTTACAAGGAACACTTCAATTTTTACCGATGTTTTAAAAGCAAACTTAGTAATGTAAGAATAAGTAATAAATAAATAAATTGTTAAACTCTATATCGTTTAAATTGACATTCCCCTTTTTTGCCGCGAAGCTTTCGTGTATCAAAATCGTGATAATTGATGCAGGAACCTATAAATTGTATTTTTACCTTGTTTTTTTTTTGTTAACAGCAACACTGAATCTGACATATGTGGCCCTTTGATATCTGAAGCCACGAAAAGAAGGATAACCTGTCTGGACTGTAACGGTTAAATCCAGGTACACGAGCTAGAAAAAATACGAAGAAGATTATTTATTCGAATATCCTTTTGTTTAAATTTACTTATGAAAAGCACAGTAAAAATAAAATTCATTTCATTGATTCGTAAAAATATCATGAAGAAGTACTCCATTTTAAATTATTTTTCTATGAGCCATATTTAATTTCTTTGTCTGTATCTTGGGCAACGAACACTTTCAGTACTTATTCTATATATTTATTATGCAGGGTGTTTCGAGGGTGTTTCAATTTCTACATGTAAAAATAAGTCGAGAATGAGGAATAAAACTATGTGTTTTGACGCCTCGTTTTCAAGACAATCGAGTTTGAAATTTTTTAAAGTTTGTATGCTGTAGTAGTTATACGAAGTAGAACAAGTCGGCCATAAACAGACGCTTCAGCCTAATTCTATATAATGGTACACGTATTCGCTGAATTTTCAAACTTCATTTTCTAATTTAAATTAAATATTAATACTTTAAATAATAACGCTTTCTCTCAGTAGCACTCTCCTTATTCACAAACTCGACGTACAAAAATATGTCTTTACTACCTTTGCAGTCTCCTTGTCAGAATCAATTCAGAAGTTAGCAACCAGAAAAATGCGAAACGAGAGTTCAGGATTCCCGAGAATGCGAAAAAGCACCATCAGAATAGAAATAGCTAAACACATTGAAATCGCGAAATCCATAGTATTATAATGTAATGAAGTGTCGTTTATTATACGAAGAAGATGCTCGTTATTATTCGTTACATATTGAGAGAGGCTAACAACCACCAACTTACTGACTTCGTATGCATTTCGTGTTCGATACTCGTTATTCAGTTATTCATGTACCTACAACAGAGCAGCGTAGATTTTGTACATGTGGCATAATTTTGTTTCGTTTTCGTACGACAAAATTTACATTTGTATTTACAGTATTCGTCGAAGTGAATATTGCGAACAATATTCAACGTGATGTACAGTGGCTCACGAAAGTATTCAAACCACTTGATTTTTTGGAGAAACTAGAAGTATTGATTTACCAAATGATATGCAAAAATAATTTCGAAGTACTCGTAATTGGTAGAAATTACATGAATAAATAAATAGAAATTTTTTAAAACATTTTTATTTCAACTCGTAATGAAAATTTTAAATAAGTTTTGCAGACCTGCGTTAGTTATACACATATTGAAAATTTCATCGAAATCGATTGAGGCATTAAGAAACAACACGCGTAGAAAGATGTAAGAATTTGTGGAGTTTAAGCAGAAACTGATCAAGAATCGTGAAAATTGCGATTTTCGCCATATTCGATAGTACGTAGCTCGTGTGTACGTCGATCGATTTGAATGAATTTTTCTGCATGCGTTATAACTATCACAGATCTGCAAGATGTCTCTTTAAAATTTTTAGTACGTGGTTCAAATAAAAAATATTTAAAAAGTTCCCTTTTTATTTATCATGTAATTCATTCCAACTGCAACATTTTCAAAATCCTTCTCGCAAAGCATTTAGTAAATCAATGCATCTAATTATTCAAGAGAAGTCAACACGTTTGGTATAATCTTGAAAAAGTTATTTAGATTTTAAAAGTGTGTGTATACTTTCGTGAAACCCTGCAAATCAGAAACAGTATAAAATAGTAAGATCCATAGTAGTAAACATCATAAAACAGACACTAACGTAACAGAGTACAAGAAATGTCTTCAATATAGTAAAAATGTAGTACAACGGATTCCCACTAGTGAATTATTACCGTTACCGAGGCTCGCTGAATATATTTATACAAAAGAATAAGCGTAATTAACAAAACGAGTCACGTAAGGTTCTCTAGTCGGGAAAAGAATCCTCATATTTTTGGGAAATCCTTCTCTTATGTTATGGCAATATAACAACTGTGTTCTTTGATAGGAAAGAAATCGTTTTTTTATTCCATCACAAGGATTAATAATTTGCAAGAGTAAAAAGATTGAAATGTGCAGTGAACGGAAAGTTTTTTTAATTGGAACAGTAATTGACGATTATATTAAATTATACAGCAAATACACGAAACACGTTATTTCATGAAGACTGCATATGTAATAAAAATATTTTATGTAAAGTAGCCATATGATTCTCACTCGAATTATTACATGCTTTATTTATTATTTTTGCTCATTCTTTAGGTCTGCAATTTTCTGAACGAATTTCTTTTACACTCATTTGTTTACTTTTGTTTACTTTTCGGAAACATACCGATGCAAAGCAGACGAAGGCAAAGCCTTGTCCTCACCGGTTTAGTTGAGATTTTGTAGAGTTATTTGTGAAAATTGTCATTCAATATTGCTTATCCACTTCGTAGATTTTAAGGTCTAGGTCCTATGTCATAATGATAGAAAAATGTACCACTTTTATCGCAGTTGTGAATTCTGCTCTCTGGAAAATTGTACCGTGTGAATAGCTCTGTTAACTTTGCAAGAAATAAGCACTAAGATTTGTCTATTTATTTGCATTTCAAATTCATTTATATCTTCTAAATTTGTTGTCAAAATATTTGGAAACCAATGCTTTCAATTGCTCAAAAAAAGGTCAAGACGTTTAGTTCAATTTTAAATAAGTGATTTAGATTTGAAGAATATGCGAATACTTTCGTGAACCACTGTATTATGCATACGGGCGTGTTAAAAACGAAAAGGTATTTTTACCAATTTTGGGGAGTGAACTTTAGAGTATGGAAGAAGTGATATATTTTTTCCCGAATTGTATCTGCTGACCTTCGTCGATGGAAACGACTATTCATGCAATTGTACAGTACAAACTCCGGTTAATATTTGACTGACCCTCGTAATATTATCTTCGAGAAAGAGGCTTCCAGATTTACTGGTTTCATGCTTCCTTAATCTTAACGTTCGGAATTGACTTCGTTCTTTCTCGACGGAAGATCATATTCTACCTGATTCTCATAAAGTTAAAGGAGAGTATAATTTTATTCAGTATTGGTCATTGATAAAAAAGCGGAAAGGAAATGTCGATGGCAAAGATTATGGACGGAAAAATCGAGCGAAGGGTTCCCGCGAGACGAACTCGGTCGAAGTAGTACGTATAAAACGGGGCCGGTCCTGGTTTTTTTCCTGGCCGTGCCACGTCACATGACGTTTCAGAAAGGAAAATGATATAGGTTAAAAATACGTGAGCGAAATTTTTCAGGACGACCAGAGCCCACCGGAAATATGAAGTCGATTTCGTGTCCCTGAACGACTCGATGAGATACCTATCTGTGGACGAGGAAAGCAATCCTTGCGACGTTTTCTCGACGACACTACGCTGCATAGAAATGCATGAACAGATTCATTTATCTTTAAAACGATAACAGTTTATGAATCAATATTCATAGGTTCGTTAACCTTTCGATATAACGAGAGAAACATATTCTGGTTTGTTATTAGTTGTTACAAATCAGTTTACGATCAACTGTATAAATTCACGAAATTGTGTGCGGTATTTTAACAGATCGTATCATTTAAAATTTATATAGCATTTCACCGTTACTGTTTAAACAATTACAATCAACTAAATAAATTTGGATAATCCAATTAGAGAAGACTAAATTGCAAATTATATCAATGTCAGGCGTTAATGTATCCATTAATGTCGGCGTAGAACAAATGTTAAGTATTATGTGATGTTTTTTTCGAAATTGAAACAAATACAATCACTATTCGTATCAATAGAGAATTTAACATAAAATTTTAATATAACTTCAGAAATAATTTCATTTAGCACAGAGAGCTCAAAGCAAAGATGTTCATCAATGTCGTAATTAAGGAGCAAAGTCTGGTGGAAGGTATAAACTTCTTTAGATTCTTTCATAAAAATATAAATAAACCATGGTATTCTGTACTTGGATTTTTATAAGATTTTATAGTTTTTGCCAATAGATGCCGTTCAGATCGTTACAATTAGTTGCTTACAATAGATGCAAAAGCAATTAGTTAATTTTACAGCTAACAGTGATTGTCAGTGTGGAACAGGTTTCCGAGACCTGAATCATATTATATGGTAATGTTCAAGTTATGAGACCGAACGCGTTGTACTAGCTGATGCCTTGATAGGCATCTCAAACGCAAGCACTGCTTTCTACTTCGCAGTAATTCCTTCTTAGATAATCCTGACATTGTAGGATTAACAATAATTAATTATTTCTTCAAACAATGTGACATAAAAATGTAGAAACTTATAAAACGAAGTATTATCAAACACAATAAATCATCCGGTTTAAGACATAAATAAATAATAATAAATATTGAATACTGAGCAGTAGTGTTTCCTAAACTTAATAATAACGAAATTTTTATGTGCCTAACTATATAAAAAAATATTCCAACATTCTTAATTCTAGGCCAGTATGAAGAATATCGAATATTATTTTATGTGATTTTAGTAATAACAAATTATGAGTGTGGTAGAAGGTGGAAATATAAAAGCTTTTTTGTCGCAACAGATAAATGCTTGTACTATAAAAATCCATTATTAATTGATAAAAAAATATTCGCTTCGAAACATCGAGCCGTGAACGAGGGCTGAACGATATATTGCTTCAAAAGACTCGAACTCAATTATTGTTTATTTAACAGATTGCATAAAATATGATTCTGTGCCCGTTAAAATCTATTTAAATGAAGTCTGAATTTATGGAAAAATCTCATTTCATTTTATGTTATTTTTTAATTATTATATATTTATCTATTTAATAGTAGCACCTCGTAATTAGTCACAGGAATAAAATGTAAATTTCATTTACGAAGTTTCGATAATGTTTCTATAAAATTTCCATTTCGACGATTTTTATGGAAATAATTGTAAAAATATCGACGATCAACGAATACGACATAAATATTTTTTCAGGAAAATATTAAATTCGATAAGCGATAAATCCGATTAAGAGCCGTGGAGCTAACGATTGTGTACTTTAAAATTTGCTTTGTCGAAGAGATTATAGAAAAGTTTTTTTAATTCACTGCCTGTATTTCATGCAAGCACAGAATTAATCCACGTTAAATGTATATATTGCAACGAAATTGCAACGTTTATTCTGGTATTTATACAATTTAAAACTCTAAAGCTGCTTTAAAAAACAGCGTGATTTGTTTGCACTGTTTGTCGGGTCCGGTTTGGATTCATGCAATTAATTCATCGAGATTTCCGTTACGGTTTCCATTGACAATTTATTATATCGCAAAGCGGATACTATTAAAACACTAAAGAAGATATTATTAAGAATTTCAACATGAATTTCAATGTATACGTATTACATGTTTCAAAGGAATGTTCTGTTGAAGGTAATAAACTGTATGAATGCATGTCGATGACGTGCTTTTTCCCCTTTATATCTCGCATTATAGTTTTCAACAGAGACTTCTTTCAGTATACTTAAAAAAAAAGTTAATAAGACTGCATACGCAAAGACATGCTTTTCCGAGTTTTGTGTAAGAAGACTTCGTGCCAGTGTTTAACCTACTTTTCATTTTATATAGTATTTGTGGAAATAATAAATATTTAATATATAGGGAGAATTTGTCTGCTAATTTACAATTATAAAACTAGTTTTCACTGTAATCTGTAAATACACAGTGGTTACTCGCACCTGGATAATAAATTTATAAAAAAGCAGGAGGTAGTAGACACACAATATGAACGCAACCGTGACCAGAGCTTTAATCAATTATTTTATAATCACCACTGTTTTTCTGCGATTGTTTCACAACATTTTACAAGTTGGCGAATAAAGAGCAGAGTTTTTCTTGAAAGAAGGACTTAAGGTTTCTGATAATCCTGCGGGAACATTTGCAATCATCCAATAAAATTTGCATAGGTCGAGCTCAAGCGAAACACTGTTATTTTTTGTTAAACAGCATTTTAGCATTTTATGAAACCGGAATTTTGTATGGAAAATATACATTTATCGTATGAAAATGATATGAAATATTTTATTCGAAGTACTGCCTATTGGTAGCTATACATTTTTCCCATCTCTCTGACAATTTGTGGATACCACGTGAAAAAAACTGTTCTTCTTACGATTTCTCAAGGTCTTCGCGATTTCTACCCAGTATATAAATATGAAACCAGTATTTTTGTATAAAAAATACACGTTTATTGTATGAAAATGATACATATTATTTCACTCGAAGTACTGCCTATCGGTAGCTACACATTTTTCTCATTTCTCTGAAATTTGTGGTTGCCACCCCAAGAAAATTATTCCTCTTTTGAGGCAAACCGGTCATCGAGCTATTTTCATACATTTTTAAGATTCTTAGGGATAGGAGAAGTTAACTAACACCTTTCATAATTAAAATACTATATTTCGCGTAAACAGTTGCTCTTCGTTCCTACGTAAAACACCCTCTGACTTCAGTCACACTCCGAACATACGCTCTAAACGATCGCCTAATTACTCTGTCTCGCACGCCGAACATCCACGCTTTTATATCTTTCATTCCCATGTATTCGTCTCGTTTGCACTCTTCTCCTACATGTATGACTAACATTAAGAAAATCACGTATACTTCCAAATCGCTTAGAGTTCTAAACGCTTTCCATTCGCACCCTCTCAGTCACTCGAGTTTCCCAAACATACCGGCGACGCTCCGGTCCGTCGCAAGATGATCCGGTCGCCCACACGCACGTACAAAAGACCATTCATCAATCGTTTCCTTGACCGGTTTTGCTACAGTGACTCTTATTAATATTCGGACATTGTGCTATTCAAAACATTGTTGCTAGTTTCGATCGTTTGCAATAGTAAATTTGTAATTCTTGTTTTACAACATAACAGTATATTCATTGTAATTTGTAATAACATAAATGTTATTTGTTTGTTGCACATACTTTTCTTAATACCAAACAGTGAACTAAATTATGCCGAAATTTATCGTTGCCAAAATATTCGGAAGCTTGACAAACTATAACATTTAAACATGAAAATTATTAACATAAGCAATAATTAATATTTCGTTGGATAGCATTTAGCTTTAATTACGTGTCGCGACCGCTTAGGCATATTGTCTATAACTTTTTGTAATTAACTTAGCGGTATATGTTTCCATTCTTGAATTAATCGTTTTTTTAATTCTTCCTTCGATCGTATCGGTGTTGTTCGAATTTTCCTGTTCAAAAAACCCCATACATTTTCAATGGGATTCACGTCCGGTAACTGTAGTGGTGGATGTAATACTTTTGGGCCATTATATAAAAGGTATTCTTAAACTATTCTGGCTTTATGTTTAGGATCGTTATCTTCATAATATTTAAATGTGTCTTCTATATCCATTGTGATCGCACTTTTCTTAAGATTTTGTTTTAAAATATTTAGATACTTGAATTTATATAAAATTTCTTCTATAAAAACCAGTTGTCCAACTGCTTTAGATGAAATACAACCCCACACCATAATACTTCCACCACCGTGCTACATCGTTGGATTTAAATTTATTCTGTTAAGTTCTTGATTTCGTTTACGCCATACTAATTTTCGTCCATCAGTGTTAAACAGTTTAGATTTACTTTCATCAGCGAAAATTACATTATTCTACCAAGATTTTTCTTCATGAACATATCGTTTTGCAAAAGCTAATCTTTTCCTGCGATTCGCCTCGTTTATATACGATTTCTTACGCGCTACTCTACCTTATACGCATCTGTTTTCAACAACCGAAGTATTGTATCTGGATGAACTTTCTTTCCTATCTCTTAAAATAATTCAGCACTTAATGTTGGAGCATTTAAACCAGGGTTCACTTTTACTTTTCTCAAAATAATACGTTTCTCCATGTTGCCAAGCTTTTGTGGTCGGCCTTTCCGAGGAGTTGATTCAATTTGATTTTCTTCATTATACAGTCGGTGTGGTAAGTATTCGTACAGCGACCAATTTCAAATAAAACTGTGTGCGTAGACTTCAGTTATAAATTTTAAGCGAAGAAAATGATTAATAAATATTCTTGGGTATTTGTAGAAAAGATTTCGTGAAAACTAAATTTTATTTTCTTCAAGATTAACAAAAATATACATTCAACAGAGATAAACGTAAGAACTAGACGCACAGAAAGTATTCGTACAGTTATGAATAATGAAAAATAAACTATAAAAATACAATATATTCTTTATATTTTAATAACTTGTAGGATTGCCTTTGGATTTTATAATAGCTTCGAGTCTTCTTGGCATGGAATTTACTAAGTTAGATGTTACAGCCGGTGTTATTTTGTATCACTCTTCTAATAAAGCGATTTTTAAGCTTTGTTTCGATGAAATATTATGATCACGTATTTTTTGTTCAAGATAATCCCATAGATGTTTAATGGGATTGATATCTGGCAATTGAGGCGGCATTTGCAAGTATTTTGATGCGTTGTATAATACCCATTGCCTTGTATTATGTGCAGAGTGTTTTTGGATCATTGTCGTGGGTGAATATAAAATTGTCTTTAAGACCCATTTTATTTGCACTAGCATGGGGATGTTTTTTCAATATATCAATATAAACTGTATGGTTCATAATACCGTCAATAAAATGTAGAGACACCACTCCATTTGCACTCATACAACCCCAAAGTAACACAGATCCACCGCCGTGTTTTACCGTCGGTTGCAAACTTTCTTTTCTGAATTGTGTATTTTTCTTCCTCCAAACTGTAAATTTATTTTTAGAGCCAAATATATCGAATTTGCTTTCGTCAGTAAAAATTACTTTATTCCAATATTCGATTAGTGTATTAATATGTTACTTAGCGAATTCTAATCTTTTCTTACGGTTAGCTTCGTTTACAAAATACATTTTTCGTGCTACTCGACCATGATATTCGCTACTTCTTAAATAGTCACGCACAGTACTAGCTGACACACTTATGCCGTTGTTGTTTTTAAGTCCTGTTGCAATTTGTTCGGCAGTTATACATGGATTCTGTTTCATTTTACGAATAATTAATCGTCGATCATACTCGGCTATCTTACGTGAACGGTCACTTCTTCTTTTATTTGAAACAGTTTTTCGTTTTCCGAATCTGTCAATTATACTTTGAATAGTAGACCTTGTTCTATTCACTATGGATGAAATATCACTAAGTGATTTACATTGATTGTGTAATTGAATAATAATTTTGCGATCTTCTTCCGTCGTTTTGCACCTTTTATGACTCATGTTGTAGTATATTACAAATTTCAAACTTGCTTCTATTAGTACTCTATACAAACTAATCATCTTTGTTGTTATTCATCACATTCAGAAGTTCATATTATGTTTATATCTCAAGTAAGCGCAAGAAATGAGATGCGTACGAATACTTTCTGTGCGTCTGTTTCTTACGTTTATCTCTGGTGTATGTGTATTTTTGTTAATCTTGAAGGAAATAAAATTTAGTTTTCACGAAATGTTTTCTACATATACCCAAGAATATTTATTAATCATTTTCTTCCTCACGTGTAATTGTTGCAAAGTTGTTCTGTTTGTATTTAAAATATAGAATCATCTGTGTTGTCAAAACTATCTAGTCATTTTTGTAAGGTATCATCCTTATCATCTGAAAGGATGATTGTTTTGAACTCGCGTTTTCAAGAAATTTGAGACGAAGATTTACGACTTTCGATGACACTGAACCACTATCCGCGTCATAACGCGATACGAACGAACAAAACGAAGCAAAATCACTTTGCGTTGCCTCTTTTGATATTCCGGTCCTTTTTCACGCAAAACTTGATTCAAATCGATCATTTGTTGTCGGTAGCGGTTAGTATTAACGGTATCGGCAGGTTTTAGCAGCTCATAATATATCGCATCCTTCGGATCTCACCAAACACAGAGCATTGTTTTCCGTCCACGTCGATTTGGCTTCGCAGTCGATGTCGATGGTTCGCCTGGAGTTACCCATGATTTTTTACGTTTAGGATTCTCGAAATATATCTATTTCTCATCGCGAGTCACAATTCGATGGTGAAATTACTTTCTTTTTTACTTGGTGAATAACATTTCGCAAGTTTCTCGGTATTCTTGCTGTCTTTCATTCGGTTCGTGTGGAACCCATTTTCTTATCTTCCGGACCTTTCCCATGGCTTTCAAACGTATCCAGACGGCTTCTCGTGTCACATTTAATTGATCTGCAAGTTGTTGTTGCGTTTGAGCGCCATCCTCATTCAACGATGCTTGCAATTCGCTGTTTTCAAACTTTTTGGTAGTTTTCCACGTTCTTTGTTTCTCACGTCAAAATCACCACTTCCGAATTTTTTAAACCACTTGAAGCACCGTGATTTACCAAAAGCATGCTCGCTGTAAGCTTCGACAAACATTCGATGCGATTCCGCAGCAGTTTTATTCAAATGGTAACAGAAACTCAATGCTGTCCACAAATCGTAGTTTCCAGGCACAACATTCGACATGTTCAACACTAACGACGCAACAAACGATGCTGTTGTATGAAACTTATATGGTAGTGAATTAAACATCTTTATCAGATGTCAACACAACGGTTTGACGATAATTACATTGACAGCTAGCGCCACGTATGTGTAAATTCGGGTTTCATATTTACAAACCTCGTACCATTTATGTGCGATATTAATAATCATTTTATAAGTGAAGACGTCAGGGAGATACGAAGGTTAACTTTGATTTTTTAACCCTCCGACGGTTATTTCCGCCTGGTTTATTTTGACCAGCAGTATGAACTCCTAGCGGCCGAAAGTTTTTTTTGTAATGCTCGCCCATAAGGCAACCGAATAATTTGGTGAACATTTTTTTCATGTACCCGTGTTAAGGATCATTCACTGTAGTGACCGAAATTCTTTGAATATTGCACTTGGTTCCGACTAACTTCGAAGGACCACCACTGGTATGGGACTGAATGAATTTAATACGCGAGAGACGATCAACTTGTAGGTTTTGGATAGAAGTTTATTCTGCATTTTTGTACTTTACAAGTTTCAGCACGAGCTGTTTGATCGAATCTGATTTGTATGGATACATTGGCTGCTTATATACTACTTTCGGTGACCAAGTATTGGCCAATGGTGGTGCTTGATTTTTGTCCTTTGTCTGGATCGTTAAGGGTAGTGGGAGCGCGGGTTTTCCCGGCAGGTGGTGACGTAGGCTCGGTGACGGGTGTCGTCAGGTAAACCGTGAACGGTCGAATATTTTTCGACTTCCTTGTCTTAACAACCCGTATCAGGACCTTTCGTTTTCTGTGAGATACAGTGGGGGACAAAAGTATTCGTGCACTCTTCAAACCTAAATAACTTTTTTAAGATAGTACCAAACGTCTTGACTTTTTTTTGAGCAATTAGTTGCATTGATTTAATAAATGATATACAAAATAAATTTTGTAAATATTGGAATTGATGTGAATTACATGACCAATAAAAAAAGAACTTTTTAAATATTTTTTATTTGAGCCGCGCATAAAAAATTTTACAGAGACATCTTGTAGATCTGTGATAGTTATAACGCGTGCAGAAAAATTCATTGAAATCGATCGACGTACACACGAGCTACGTGCCATCGAAAATGGTGAAAATCGCAATTTTTCACGATTCTTGATCAATTTCTGCTTAAACTACAGAAATTCCTACATCTTTTTACGTGTGCCATTTTTTCCCGCGTCAATCGATTTCGATGAGATTTTCAGCTTGTGTATAACTAACACAGTTCTGAAAAAACGCATATGTTAAATTTTCATTACGAGATGAAATAAAAATGTTTTAAAATATGTCTTTTCTACTTTCCCACGTAATTTCTACCAGTTAGAATTATTTCCAAATTATTTTTGCATATCATTTAGTAAATCAATGCTGCTAATTGCTAAAAAAAATTGATGACAAGTAAGTGAAAGTGATGAAAAGTGATTGAATTAAATGAATAGCCCTTGCATTGAGGCTATTGGAAAGACTACTATGTTTAGAAAATAATAAATTAATAATTGCAAATAGAAACAATGGCGCTGTTCGTGTGCATCGCTTTGTCGTGGGGTCTTTGTGCGTATCGGGGTCTTTCAGTCATTAAGGGTTAATATTATATTATCCAGAATAAAATTTCTAACATTTTCAACTGCTGACTGCCGAGATTATATTTAATTTTCATGAAATAATGACGATATCTATATTGAAATCGGAGGTGTAAAAATAGAATCTAGACTTACTGTGCTAGTGTAACACATTCTGAGACATGACGTTGTGCGACATTCGACATCCGCGGTGGGTTTTTGGCAGCTTGCCGTACGCAGTGAAGCGCACCAAGCACGATGCGTCGTACAGTTTATTTTTTTCTCAAGATTCCTGAGAACGCTTGAGCTTTTCAAAACGTTCCATTGTGTTCCTTTTACAATTAAAGTTACCTTAAATTGTTACATACTTTTAAAGGATTGAAATATAAAAGATATTATTAAATCTATTCGGAAACAAAATTGTTCCTTTAAAAATCTATGTATATGTTTTATTGTATGATATATGGAAAGTATTCATTGATAACTGAAGCTGAATATCTTAAACTAGAAGCATATGGCAGGTATTTTTCCAAATTATGTAAATTAAGCTATACAAAGAAGGCAAATCAGAGTGGATTTTTTGAAAAAGTGTTTGCTTTAATGTATATCCAACCACTTAAATATAGCAGGTAATATTTTATGCAATTTTGCAACTAAGTAATTAATAAGTAATATTAGTATGTCTACCTATTTCGTTTGATTTCCAAAAATTCTGACATATTATTTCATCTAGAAATTATGTAATTTCTATAAATTTAACACCTCAGACACATTTTGTTAAACACATTTTCTAGAGATACAACTTATTCTGTGAGCTTAAAACATATCAGTGGAAACGTGAAAATTCTGTGCAACTTGGCGCAGTGTGATTTAATAATTGAATCCTGTGTGCCATACATTGATTAATACTGGATTATAAAAATTGCAGCACATGTGCAGAGCAGAAGAAATGAAACATTAAAGACTGAGACGGAGCATTCAATTAATTATTGTTCAAACAGTCTGGCGCAAAAACAGTCGACGAAATTGAATTTCAGATAGCACGAAAACTTCGTTAAACATATCAGCATTGTTTCGAGCGATTGTTTCAATGCTTGCGGGCACATGATTGGCAAAGGGTGTATTTAATAACACGCTATGATGCCATTGATAACACGAGACAAAACAAATTTCATTTTCGTATTATAATTAGTCAGCAGCTCATTGAACATTGTCAACGTTGTCCATTCGTTGCAAAAAAAAAAAAACAGTAGAAAATGTGTGACTTTGACAAAAACTTTAGATTTATGATATAATTTAAAACACTGATGTTACGTTGCCACGATATAAGAGGAGAGTTTCCCGAAAATATGAGTGTTCTTTTTCCGACTGGAGAATTTTACGTGACGCGTTTTGTTAATTTCATTTACTCTTTTGTATAAATATATTCAGCTAGCCTCGGTGACGGTAATAATTCACTGATGGGAATCCGTTATACTACATTTTTACTATATTGACGACACTTCTTGTATTCTGTTACGGTACTGTCTGATTTATGATATTTACTACTACTGATCTTACTATTTTATGCTGTTGCTGACTTACGGTGACATTCCGATGGTATTCCCACACACTTTCAATCCAAATAACTTTAAGATTGGACCAAACGTCTTGACTTTCCTTGAGCAATTAGACGCATTAATTTACCCAATTATGTGCAAAAAGGATTTTGAAGAAGTTGCAATTGGTATGAATTAGTTGGCAAATAAAAAAAGAACATTTTAAATATTTTTTATTTGAACCACGTACAGAACTGACAGCAAGTTTTATTGGGAAACCACGAGACATCCTCGGTAACGTTATATAATATCACTTCTTTACAAACTACAATGTAAAAAGAATTTTCTTAATCTTCATTCTGTTAAATACAATTATTGAAAGTCCTATTAATAGATTTCCGTTCGGTAAAGTGTTAATAACAATAAATCTATTTAGAAATAAGGTGGAACGGTCGGTTGTTACACCTGTTTACACTAAAAATTTCTTTTTTTAAATTTAATATTTGCCAACGGTAGATCAAGTTACAGCACTCGAAAGTTTAAAGTAGCTATTACTGAACAATATTTCTCTATAGTCACCACGATGAACACGTTACATCGCGAGAAATAAAAATGATAAAATTTTCCGATAAACGTAATACTTCCGTTCAGGAGAACTTCAGAGACGACGATTCTGCGAGGAGAATCGTATCAAGAACGGGAAGATAAACGAACTGCAAAATGAGAGAGATGGTGAGAGAAGGTGTGCGCACACGCGCGCTCGTGTGTGTGTGTGTGTGTGTGTGTGAGAGAGAGTGAGAGAAGGAGTGTGAGAGAAAGCAAAAGAGCGAGAGAGACGAGATTTCAAAGTATTGCGCAAATATATCGAGTCGGTTCGGGTTTAGCTGGTTCGTGTGTACGGACGTTTACGTATCACGTTATTGGACAAAAGTTGCACCATCGGTTTTAGACGCGACGCGATCTGATTTATCGCTCGGCGCGGATTTTTCGGTACGAGAGGGAGAAACTACGAGACGGGCCATTTTTCTCAGCCTGCAGCTGGATAACGTGTAACCCTCCCCATCTTCTGCCTTTCTCTTTCTAAACCGCCCTTCGTCTCCGCTGTTCTTTTTTTTCATTTTCTCTCTCTCTCCTTTTCACTCGCTCCCTCGTTTCACGTACTCCTTTCTTTCTACACACGCGAAATATATGAAGTCTATATGGCGAAACCCTACAAAATCTATCTGTTCTGTGTTTCCGTTCCGGCTAAAGGCAGTTAACATGCTACGGAAGATAGTAACGGTTTGCAGATTGTTTTAAAATTGATGTGTCCTACAGTTTGAATGCGTATTTGTGGAGTTAAGTGAGTGGATAGAAATGTATTAGCAAAATAATTTTCCGAGGAAATCGGAGATTGAAATAAACACCTGTTTTTGTTTTTAACCAGTTAACTATGGCAACCTCTTTTCAAAGCGCGCACCTATGTATATCGCGAAAATCAAACGAAGCAGTTCCAGCCAGAACATAGGGAGATGCATTAGTCTATCTGAAATTATTGATACTTTTCATTTGTTCGTTTTATTTCGTCTTGACCTCCAAATATTCTAGACATATTGAAATTTACGAATACATTTTAATATTATACAATGGTAACTAAATTTTACGCATGACGAGTATACTATAATGTTCGGCGTCTTGACAGGGCTCGGCAGCGATAGCGAGCCGTAGTCTGACGTCCGTTTCACAGCACTTGTAACGTGATGTGAGTAGTAGAAACAGATGGCGATAATCGGAATGACCTGTACACAAATTATAGTTGCTCTTGTGGATTTTAATAATAATATACAGGGTGCTTCGTCTAAAACATGATACCTAAATATTTCCACTACCTCTGAAAATACGAAAAATATTGCTAACGTAATCTAAATGGTTTCAAAAGACGAATCAGACGGAAGAATCGTTTTTTGTAAATTGTAATTTTTTAATCGTTTCTCCAAGGTCACTCGTGTTTTTTTACATATATATACACAGTTTTTGTTGTTGTATGTTATAGCAAACATTGTTGTGCATACATCCATGTTTAATAGCACGACCTTGAAATGACCGTGAACTCTAAAATTTGCTAATTAATGCAGAACTTTCTTTCAGCGACATTTCAGATTTCAACGGTAACAGGAATTCGACCATGAACTTGAACTTGTAAGTAATCACATTATTTACAAGTCATCAACTTTATACTTCGAACATCGCGAGAATGCTTTGAACTTTGTATTTGTGTACATCGCGAGAACTTTGAACATTGATTTAGTACATATAAACTTGGACTTTTAACACTTAAAATTTTTAAAACAATAGATATAATTTGGTGGGTACAAAATACATGAAATCTACTGTCGTAAATTATAGCGTTATTGCTTTGAACCAGCGGTAATTCCGATGATTCAAACGTTCGCACCATCCACCTATTAGTAAACTTGGGAGCCAGAGCCTCCATATTACCCCATGATAGTGAGCAACAATATCTAGATGAGATGTTTTCTACAATAATCTATGCTAGAATTCAGAGGGGACCGTGGAAAGTTCGTGCCGATTTTGGCAGAAGATTGAAATGCAACGCATTTAAGGTTTGGTATATACCAACAATTTTTCTTCATATATCTGAAGTACTGTCTGTTAGAATATGTACGCATGTCATTTGTTTTCAGTAAGTCTAATATATTTAGACCTGTCTTAATGCCACCTACCGAAAATCGGCATGAACTTTCCGGACAACCCAATAGGAATTTATAACATATCATCTGTTGACGAGTATAAGAAGTAGAGCGGTCAAAAGTATTGGTATACAATTTATACAACATGCAATTAGAGATAGTTAAAAGTAAAACATTCTTTGCTTGCTCCTTTCCTTTCAAAATAACTATTTCACGTGTGTCCAACTGTTGATTCGAAAAAAGACGCCAAAACAAGCCAAACTGTTTAAGTACTACCTTGCTCGGCTTACGGTCTCTGCAAGATCAATCAAAAAACAGTTAAAAATTTAGTTTGAACAGCCGAAACAAGCTAGTTCGATGAAGAAAATGACCGAAACACGTACAAAGGGAAAACGATGAAGCAAAATCAACTTATCCTCTACAATTACTCCGCTTCGGCTTCTATCACAGTTTTTTATCAGACCAGATCCATCTCGACTGAACGCACGAACTAATTTCGAGAAGTTCTACCGGAGAACACGAAAACATTTCTCCTTCCACGAGGAACTTCCTCGAGCACAAAACGTCTTTCAATCCTGGAGAAACACTCAGCTCGATGCAAGCAACAAGAGTCATCTTTTCTTTTTTCCATAGTAATCGATCGATACTTTTTCCATCGTGGCCGGTTAATTGCATCAAGGCAATAGTCTGCGGGTTGTTTATTATCCGTTCAACTTTACTTTCCCAAGTTCCGGTCCTGGGCTCGATAACACGAGTGCTCTTTACCCCGAGTTTAATCTCATACAGCGCAAAATTTGCTGAAAGTATAATGTCCAGCCAGAAGTTAATCTGATTAAATTGATGCACCAGAACATCGATAGGATATTCCAGTGCAAGAAGGACGTCTCAATATTTCTTGCGATTTTTACTAACACGAATAATGTTTCAAGCAGGCATCAAAAGAGTTCTAGAACTTAGGAAAAGGTTTTACTTAAAATATAAGCTGTGGAACATTCTTTAACCCTTCGCACTCCAAAATCGAGACATATTTTTCACTAATAATAGTTCCATTGTATGTCATTCATACTTTTTCGTGCATACAAAGTTTCTTTCTATTACTCGTATATGCAACACTTCAATACTTACCGATTTCTTAAATGCAAACATAGCAGATTAAAAGTTGTTTTGAATAATAGTCATTGAGTAATAGTTATTAAATAATAGAATTGATAATTTTAGTGTCGCCTTAGAGACGCTATTGGGGTACTAACAAGGAAACTGCAAAGCCTTGTTGTGACTTTAACATTTGTGATCGATTTAGCTGTGACTTTGCCATCACTTTATTACACTATGGTATAATGCTATGAATTTCGTGATTTCTATTCTAATGGTTCTTCTTCCGCATTGGCGGGAATCTTGTGTTTTGGTTTCGCATTTTCTTGGTTGCTGACTTCTGAATTCTGTTTGACAAGGAGAATTATACTGCAAGCCTTGTCCTCACGTATTTGATTAAGATTTTGTAGAGTTAAACAGGGTGTCCCAAAAGTATCGTGATAGCGAGAAATGAGGGGTTCCTGAGGTCATTTGAAGCAACTTTTTCCGTAGCGAAAATTTAATCTTCGGCTTTGTTAACGAGTTATAATTGAAAAATGACTAGCCAATGAGAGAGAAGCGCGCGAACTAGCACGTGCTCGGTTGAGCGCGTTCAAATGTCCGCCGGTCAGGCGCGTAAGCAGAAGTCCGAGAGCATGAACTTCCGAATTTTTTTTACTACGCGACGATAATAATTTTAAGAAAAACGCTGTTCATTCTTATTTCAGAATGTCTAAAGAATATTTACTAATTTTTCAGATCCGAAATAATAAAGAATTTAGCCGTGTCAGACGTTTTAATTTTCTGGTATGCATGACATCTCACGCGTACCATATCAAATTTTTATACGATACGTACTGTGAAGATAAACAATAAGTAACCCCGTCGAAATACGTAAACGATATTTTAATTTGAATAATTCTGTGTCCGAACAGAATTCTACGAACAATTCGCAAAACTAATTTAATGATAAATAATCGCGTTAAAAAACATGCAGGATATGTGTGTTTAAGGATTGTTAAAGAGTGTCATTTCGAGTAAACTCACCCATTCTGTTGTAAATCCATTGCATGGTTGGAAATGTGGACAGCAGGACTGTGCGATGACCCCGATTAGCTGATTCCTATTCCATGGCGACGAACGCAGGTAGCGGACGAAGGCAGGCTTTCTCAATGTTCACTTTCATTGCACTATCACTAAACACTGATACCATAACTTACTTAATAGTATTGACGACGATGTTTCCTTCGTTGCAATTTATGGTTATGAAAAGAGCCGATTTTTAAAAGAAATACCTAACATAATGCCTAAAATACACGTTTCACACATTTTCTCCAATCCGTTGTTCACACCGCACAAGAACATTTAAAAAGATGTTATAATGTAGTGTAGTTAAAATTACAAAAGAATCGATGATCTAAAAATTTTTCCCCAATTTTTCGCGATTTTTAAAAGGGGAGAGGGCGCACCCCTCAATATTAGTCAATCTTTGAAGGCGTGCCCTGACCAGACTATCAGCTCTATCCACGTGATTCAAACGTTAAAATCTTCTCCAAACCTTCTTCTTTAAGCATACGTGTCCCGAAGTGGCTAGTTTTTCAGAGGAATCCAGGAGGCTTCTTTTTATCAACCCCATTTTGCTCATTTTCGCGATTTCGAGCGGGCCCAAAATTTTATAGTTGCGCCACGGCCGCAATTCCACTGCAATCGACCGAGAAATTGAAATACACACTTCCTATGCGTCCAGTTACTTGTAGCCAGAGTTAGAAAACAATCAGAGAAACTAAATTTCTCGGAAAGTATCATTTCTGCAGTTGCCGGATTGGTCCGACCTGCATATTTTCCGTAATTCCATTCCGATCGTCTTGAAAATTGCCATACATTCTTCTCACGAGGCTAGGTACGTGTAGCCAATATTACAAAAGAATCGGTAACCTGAAATTTTTGTTCATTGTTTTCCCTTTTTTCGCCAGATGCACCAGATCACTCGTGAGATGTCATGCGTACTAGAAAATTAAAACGGCTGACACGGCTAAATTCTTTATTATTTCGGATCTGAAAAATTAGTAAATATTCTTTAGACATTCTGAAATAAGAATGAACAATGTTTTTCTTAAAATTATTAAATGTTCCCTTAACTTAAAGGTTGCACTCTCTGATTTCTGCTCACGCGCCTGACCGGCGGACGTTTGAACGCGCTCGACCGAGCACATGCTAGTTCACGCGCTTCTCTCTCATTGGCTACTCATTTTTCGACCATAACTCGTTAACAAAGCCGATGATTGAATTTTCGCGAAGGAAAAAATTGCTTCAAATGACCTCAGGTACCCCTCATTTCCCGCTGTCACGATACTTTTGGGACACCCTGTAGAATGCATTTTCCTGATTACGAATGTACCCCATTATAGGAGCACGCATTCTATAGTTTTTGAGGTATCTCTAACTAAAGTTCCAAAGCAGAGGACGAAACGCTTACCTTTCACATTTATCCTCCCATTATAATTTATTTCAGCCGACGCCAGATATGCAACGACTTAATACAACATATAATTAACACTTTACAAAAAGGAACCTAACAGACTGCTGTTACATTGTAATTTGTAACCAAATTATTAGATAACGCTACTGAGGATGTCATGCTGATTTTCAATAAAAATTGCTACCAGCGTTGAGAGATCCATAGAAAAGTTTCCAATCATGGACAATGGACCTTGAAAAATTCTAAAATACTGGCCTGTCGGTAAAGTGTTGAAAATGAAAGTTTTCCCCATTCGTTTTAGGTTTTTAACCGATCGGAGTGTTAATCCGTGAGACTGCAATATCAAAGAAAATCGAATCCGTTTAGTAAAATCTTTCAATAAAGGCAACAGCGCCGCGTGCAGTTCGCTCGTTAAATCGAATCACCGTATCCCCGAGATTCCCAAAAACTCGCTTCTGGCGATCGAATTATGCTAACAGCCGGCATGATCGGCCGGCACGCATTTAGCGATCGCTGCTGCCTGGATGGCAATATCGAGGGATAACGTAGCCTCGGACACGAACACTTGTTTAATGTCGGCGCGGGGGATGGCATCGTCATTTAAGGCGCGGACATTCTCGTCTCGCATGCACGTTTTTAGCAGCTGGTGATGCTAGGACGCGTGGCTGGAATACCGAGGCTGGCGAACTCGAAGAGGAGAACGGCATGGCAGAGGGACGGTAAGGGAGGGGGAGGCAAAGGACCGTAAAGGGGTAACAGCCGTCACAGTACCATATGCCTCGCACATTACTCGTGAAAGTAGGGAAGACTCGTAAAAGTATGGCACACGTTTTTATTCCTCATCCTTGCGTTTCTTCTTCGACTTCCTGCGAAGTCCACGGAAAAATCGGAGCCCAGATTTCTTCTTCGGGCTTTCATTACCCAGCACGCATCAGTTCCATCGTTTTTTTTTATTTTAGCTTGTTTATAGTGAATAGACTGCGTTCGTGTAGACACGAATGAAACATGTTATACGACGCACTGTCGACAGTACCACGAAAATCGCATCAAGTAAATTGATATCGCGTAAAGAAAAGAGACTTGCGTAAAAACGTATCTCACAAAATCGTTGTGGCGCCTAATCGGTCAGCACGGAACAGGGACTTGGATGTCGACTGGATTTACAAAGAATTAAGTTACAGTGGCGCACGAAAGT
Organism: Agapostemon virescens; assembly: GCA_028453745.1. NCBI lineage: Eukaryota > Metazoa > Arthropoda > Insecta > Hymenoptera > Halictidae > Agapostemon > Agapostemon virescens. The sequence goes on from CM052098.1 coordinate 20,255,593, forward strand.
ATTCGGACACTCTTCAAACCTAAATAACTTTTTCAAAATTGAACCAAACGACTTGACTTTTCTGGAGCAACTAGCAGCATTAATTTACTAAACGATATGCAAAAATAATTTTGAAATAATTCTAACTGGTCGAAATTACGTGGGAAAGAAGAAAAGACATTTTTTAAAACATTTTTGTTTCAACTCGTAATGAAAATTTGCCTGGCCTCGGTCGCGCGTTGGTCTCGTTGCACGGAAGGTTTTAGGACGCAACAATCGAGAAACGATTCTATACCTTTTGATGAAAAATTGAGAAGAATAATTAACACCCAATGATATCGTTGCTCATTTAATTTTAGCTCGTTCACGCTGTGTTCACTACAGTGTAAACATTGACAATTAATATGTGGTCACAAAAATTAACTGTGTTCATAATGTGCGATGTAACATGTTACGCGCAGTTCAAACCAGTGTAAAGCGGTTGTAACCATTTGTCATCTTCCGGATGCAAGCGGTTTCTCGGCACAGGTTAGGTGAAACCTTTGACCGAAAAGCATTTCCTCTCGTTAAACCTTTAAATATTCCCTTTGGCAATTACTGCAAACTGAAGTAACCGCTCGTGTAATGAAACTGCAACGACGAAATTGTGCAGTAGGAAACTGTACGGTGATAAACAACAAATATAAAAATACAAAACCGCGATTTGTGAGCTGTATGTATATTGATGGAGTGATGTATGCAAACAAAGTAAAAAATGGACGAAACGCTTGTTGGATAGTTGCAACAGGAATTGGAGAAAATAGGAAACACAGAGATATTGCAAAAGGATCGTATAAATCAAAATGGACTTTTTTCGACACGCTTTTACTCCTGAAAAGTATAAATGAAATATGGTTTTCCGGTCATAAACAAAATTGTACATTGTTGCAAACTTTTTGAAAGATCATGTGTTTGCGAGTAGATAAACGCTTGAAAAACGCTTGTATACAAAGAATATGATATTTTACAATTCAATTAATCCTTTGCGGATGGAGGATATATGAAAATATTAAAAATATTTTCTCTATAAAGATAAATCTTACAATTTTGTATTCTGTGTGAAAATAAGTATATATAAAGAGTGAATATATTGACTGATGTTGACAATATGACCACATTTATCCTCAAGGAATTAATTCTTCCAGTTTTATGTTCAGAAATACAGTGCCTCATGAAAGTATTCGGCCACCCTTTGAATGTACATAACTGTTTAAAAATTGAATCTAACGACTTGATTTTTCTGAAGCAACTAGAAGCATCGATTTACTAAATGGTATGCATTTTTCGAAATAATACTAATTCGTAGAAATTACATGAATAATTAAAACAGACATTTTTTAAAACATTTTTATTTCAAGTAGTAATGAAAATTTAAAATATACGTTTCGTATATTTGGGTTAGTTATACGCATGCTGAAAATTTCATCGAAATCGATTGACGCAGAACGACATGCATGGAATTACTGGAGTTTAACAATATGGGGCACATTTTAGTTATTTATAATATAACATATACATCTAAATTATATAATATCTCTGAGGTAACAAATAACAATATCCATAACGGCCGGTAGCACCGTCAATCTGAAATATAAAAGTAAATGCTTTGCAAGTTATCTGCAGATAGAAACCAACGGAAGCATCTTGTGGAGTTTACATTATTTGTGCTTCTAACTATTTTATTATATTCTATATATTAAACGAAACAAAGCGTACATAATAGCTTTGGCTTTGCATATCAACAACAACTTATTTGTTTGCAATTTAAATAATCATTTTGTTACTATTTGTATATGATACACTTTTGTGACTTTCAGGATACAGTAGGTGTATTTAGGATAGTGTTTGTGCGTGGTTCTATTTTCACAGATATATGTTATATACCCATAATATGGATACATAATCACATGAAAGTAATAGTGGAAGTAGAATTAGACGCATTAACTGTTGTTGTGGTCTGTGATGGATTTTTCAATCCGTCAGACTTTAGCCGTTTGCACGTGGTGTACCGACTAATTTTAATGATTAACTATCTTCTCGAAGGACTACCTTCCCTGTGTAGGAAGGACTATATACAGGGTGGTTGGTAATTGGTGGTACAAGCGAAAAAGGGGTTGGGCTTTGTTTTCGAGAAAATCGACTTTGAATTTAAAAATTTTATACTTTAAAACAATCGAATATGTTAGAAAGTGTTCATAGAAATTTAATTAGAAGAGCAGAAGTATGTGTTCGGCAGAATGGGCAACATTTTCAGCAATTTTTGTGATAATAAACTTTGTGATTACTTCGTAATTTACGTGTCCCATCGAGACAACGATCTACAGTGAGATCCGTTATAACGAGACATGATCAAGTGCACGCGTACTTTGCGAAAATTTAAAGTCGATTTTCTCGAAAACAAATCCTCAAACGAAAAATTTTTATTCTATATTTTCGACTTATTTTTTCATGTAGAATCACCCCCTTTTCGCTTGTACCACCAATTACCAACCACCCTGTATAACAATGTTCACGAGGATAGAAGTACTGACTGAGGCTATCGTGATGTACAAAGTACGATGTATAACACGAAACGTGACAAGATCGTGTTTATCTAAGTAACTATGACTATCATTATCTATGTAGCTGCCTTGAGACAGCCGCGAGTTCACCCTGATAAAGGCTTGTCCCTACTCTTTCCATTGATCATCCCTTCTCTCGGAAGGAGTGGATGGGCTAACGAAAATCTACGAATGCGTACTGGGCCCTACGATTCTCTGGGAGGCTGTACAAGTGAAGACAATCGGGGATAGATAGTGGGGATGCTTGGGGCATTTCCAGGGGTGACCAAATTTGCCGAACCAGGAAGTGCACCCACATCTGTAAACAATTTAGGCCAAGTGGTGGAAAGACCCGATCGTCTCAAAAAGCGTAGTTAAAGTAGTCACTTGTACAGCCTTCGACGTTTTATGGCCTAAGAATTGCTTGAGTCGAACAAGGTGCAGCCCCTGTACCTTGGGTCGGGCGGCAATGGTTGCCAGATGTGGCGGTGATAGGCCCACACCGTAGCCTTAAGAATCTAAAGCCACAGAACCAAGGCCCAGGGTAACAATAGCGACCTCCTGTCATAAAAATTCGCCCAGCGCTTATCCTTCCAACTGTAGTAGATCCGAAGATTCTTTATTAGATTCTGAGTCCGATGAAGATCATCCTGTAATATTTAGCCGACGACGCATAGATATTATTGACAGTAGGATAAGGAAAAATATCGATCGGATAAGGAAAATTCAGGACCACAGAAAATTGTTTAGCAATCAGTATCCCAGACGAATCATAGTTTTCATCGCCCTTAGAAAGGAGATTGCCCTGAAGAACCCGAAGAACCCTGCTTTCCTGTGACCCAGTTTTCAAAAAACTATTTGACAGTGAATATATCTCCCTTCGCAAATTATAAGTGATATAGTTGACTATACAAATACATATGCAGTATGATCCAACAAAAGGGTTTCAAAAATAAAATGTTCCAAATGCAACGTGCATCTATGTTTAACGCCAAGTGCAAACTGTTTTATGGAATTTAGCGTTGAAGTTTCTACGTACAGAAGTGAAAACATCGTAAGCCGTTGCTGCTGCAAAGTTACGAAGCTACGAATTATAATAAATTTGTTTAAACTGGTAAATTTCTTTTAATCTGCATAGATAGGTTTGTAATTGTTGATTTTTGTATATTTTTTATATTTGGGAAAATATTCGGTCCATAGAAAGTTAGTGTTTTCTTAAATTTCTTTGTTGATTAAATTTCTCCAAGTTTTAGTATGTGGGTCAAATAAAAAATATTTAAAAAGTTCCGTTTTTATTTGTCCTGTGATTCTTACCAATTACAACTTTTTCAAAATCCTTTTCGCATATCATCTAGTAAATCGAGCCACTGTATGTATAAGGTACTATGATACATTATTTTGTAGAGAATATTTGTCACTTCTTTGTGTTTACTTCAGTAGTGAGGGATTTACAACTGTAACGACTAGTATGGTGAGATTAGAGTTTTGGGAATTTACTACAAACCTACGTTTGAATTAAAATGTAAAATGCACTATGTTCAAAAGTAGGACAAAATAAGAAAGAAAGGTATAATGTAGTGCGTTTAACATGTTACTAAAAATTATGGAAATATTTAAAAGTGGTGGAGATGAAGAGGATACGCTGTAGTAATTATAAATTTCTAATACGACTATTTGGAAAATATAATTAAAAATATTCTAGTTTCATATGCTATTAGAATTAATAATTAAATAATTTTTAACTGCTATTAAATTTTAATTAATAACAATAATTTTTAAACTGTTTAGTTTGCATTAGATGTAAGAATAAATTCATCGCGTTTTCGTTGAATTAAGTTGGGAAGCATTTCAAACGTAAACATTTTCTTAGCATTTTGGAATTTCAAAGTTTTAACTAGAATATTTTCTTAAGGATTAGATTATCTTGAGCGCGTAAAATTCGTATCATATTTTTGTAATAATTCTGTATTAGAACATAAAAGTAGCAGAAAGTTCGAAATCTAGTCCTTATTATAAAAATTTTATGGAACAATCCAAGTCGCTCTTATTAAATCAATATGGCTGCTGTCAATTTCGCTCAATTACTACCCCTCTTATTAATATTGAAACCAATATACGCGAAGTGCTCCTACAAAATGAGTACTGGTTAACAGCATGCTTTGACATAGAAAGATCAAATGGTATAATGTGGCAACTCTACGTCATAGTCTTACTTATCAATCGAAATATAAATAGACACATATTTGGACTTATCATTAATTTTTAAGAGAACAGATTAGTTCAAGTTGGAACAAATAGAATTCTACTGAAAGAAGATAGCCACGAAACTCTATACTTAGATTATTATTAACACATTCGCCCTAAATCAATTATAAGCACTAATAGTTCTGTGAAACCACAAAATTTGATTAATTAATGTGTTTCGCTCCTAACACATCTGTTATTTGAAAATATACGAAGACACATCAAAACATTTATAATGTCTTATTCATTTATTTCAAGATAGAAGTTTGAAAATCCTGAAAATTTATACATATGCGTTATTCTATGTGAATGTGTTAATAAGAAATAACACTAGAACTGATTTCTTCTTTCTTGAAAGAAAATCCAATAGAAAAATATTCTCTGTATACTCTTTGTAAATCCAAATATAATCTCGGTTCCACATTGCATGATCGATACGATATTATAATTCCGGTAAATACTGATAAACGTTATAAACCTCTACGGGGTTGTATTCCCCTCAAAATGCTTCCTCTTCTACCATTAAATGTGATACGACTTTCCTGATAGTAGGAATAATGTGATGTCACGTATCTACTCGTGCTAAAGTTTAGGGGTACAACAAGAGGTGACACTTAGAAAGAAAAACACTTTCTAGATGGAGAGAACGAGAGAGAGACAATCCATTCAAGCAATTTAAAGTTCGGCAATGCTCGTTGAACTGCACTAAAATTCTTTCTAGATCTTTGTCAGAACAAAATGCTTTTAAATATTGGTGCTGCCGGATATTTTCTCTATTATTGTTTAAAAATCTATTCCCTCGAAATATATAATAGATTTCAGGTATGTAAGTATGAAACTGGAATTATTGTATAGAAAATACACGTTTATTATGTGAAAATGATACGAAATATTTTATTCGAAGTATTGCTCATCGGTAGCTACACATTTTTCCCATCTCTCTGACAATTTGTGGATGCCACGTCAAAAAAATTGTTCCTCTTTTGAAGCAAACTAGTCATCGAACTATTTTCGTACATTTTTAAGATGTAAAACACTGCTCAGCAAGTGCGTATCCCATCGATGCAAATGTAGGATT
>CM052098.1:20261872-20284542 GCA_028453745.1 Agapostemon virescens
AAAAATATCTCGATGTTGGGATTAAAATTTCGTGGAGTGGAATGGATTTATTGCTGTCTTTCATTCGGTTCGTGTGGAATCCATTTTCGTATCTTCTGGATCTGCCGCATAGGTTTCAAATGTATGGAGACGGCTTCTTGTGTCACATTTAATTGATCCGCAAGTCGTTGCGTTTGAGCGTCATCCTCATCTAACAATGCTTGCAATTCGGTATCTTCAAACTTTTTCAGTGGTCTTTCACGTTCTTCGTTTTTCACGTCAAAATCGCCACTTTTAAATTTTTTAAACCACTCAAAGCACTGTGATCTACCAAGAGCATGTTCATCGTAAGCTTTGGCAAGCATTCGATACGATTCCGTAGCAGTTTTCTCCAAATAATAACAGAAAGTCAATGCTGTCCGCAAATCGTAGTTTCCAGGTACTAAATTCGTCATGTTCAACGCTGTTAAAAACTATGCTGTTTGTATGAAACTTGTATGGTTGTGAGTTGAAAATTTTTAGCCAACATGAAAACAAGAAAATTGCGTCAATTTTGCGGTTTGACAGTTAGCGCCATATATGCGCGAATTCCAACTTAATATTTACAGATCTGGTAGAAGGTCCAAAAGATTTTACGAATCTACGGCGGGCAATAAACACAAATATTAATTTATCATTTCTCTCTCTCTCTCTCTCTCTCTCTCTCTCTCTCTCGCATTCATATAAATAATAGTCAAATTAGACTCATCAAATTGTTCTCCTTCACGGAAATCTTTACTAAAAGGTGAAAGATCTATGCGTGTTTTGAAGGAAAACCAGAGTACATACATTCATATACGCACACGGGCGCTACCACAATGATAATAATAAATCTAATTAAAACTAACTAAGGCAATGTAGAGACTAATATATAATAAGATACTAGATTAAAATCATAATTGACCGATGCTGAAGTAATACACAAAGCAGTCGACAAAGTTCACTGTAGTGGATGCAACGTAATACCGCCAATAAAAAGAAAGGAAAAAGAAACAGCCATATTTAAAGACTTGTCACTTTTCTGCCGTTGAGTATACTACTTTCCAGGACACCTTGATGATTCATAGTTTAAACATATCCAGGGTGTTAACCTTTGTTTTCGTTATATCCAGTATCTCCCGCCTTCGCCAGGAAATATAAAAACTCTCCGCGAAAGGCTTTGCCAGTCACCACCTGTGTGTGGCGTGTTATTCGAGACGGTAAAACTGCAACGGAGTTTTGTTTTTTATTGTATGTTCAAAGCCCACAGGAAAATCCGGGGGATTTTTTGGAAAAGAACGGGTACCTATTATTATCGGTTGGATCGTGGCTCGTAGGAACGCTGGATGAAAAGGACAGTGAAAGAATGCGAAAATAATAGTACAACAAAGATTATATTGGCGTATAAATGACAGTAAAACGCGAAAAGAGCAGAGAAAACATTCTGTTCGGGTAGTTTCGTGAAGTTTGCTTTCGGAATTTACAGGCGCACAGATTAATCATCGATCCAATTGTATAGCGAATAAAGAATGCAGACCGTGTAACGTTATTTATGGTAAGACTGACGTTTCACTTGTTTCCCACCTTGGTTATTCGCATTTCTGAAGTCTCCGCGAATTTCCCCTAAGGAATGCTAACATTAATCATTGTCACGTAGGTTTTATATGGCTTTGCTTACGGTTTCAATCTTTACTAATAAATTTCAAATTGCGACAATGATCCTACTTTAAATATGAGAAAGAAGATTTTAACAATAGTAATTTAGTTTACTATAAATACAGAAAACTATAAAAAGTCACTGTGCAGTTAAAAAATATTAAAATATCTGAATTTTCTTGGTCGTGTTCTGTGGTTCATCGTGTATGTGTCACCGCTAGGCAGCCTTCGTTTTCGAGATATTATTTTGAAAACACGATAAATTGTTCTTTTTATTCATTCAAGACTTACAAATAAAACGCAATGATCGAATAAACTCTCAATATACAGGAACGCGACCTCAGAATCGATAGTAATTTACATTTCAACGTTATACATTTTCTCTTATTGTAATTAATAACGTGTAATTAATTGAGAAGTGAAATTTGTTCAACTTTTTGCAATTCCGTCTGATAGTGTGATGTGTGATTCATACATATTTGATGCTAGAGATTTCTATTCAAATTTTTATAAATTCCTTCAATGGTACTAAGGAAATCGCGATCTCCGTTGAATTTTCACAATGGGTTCAGCGAAAATGCATCGTAGCAAAATCCTGACATTTGGTAAGCTTCTCCAATTATCGACTTGTTACGTTCTTGCTACGGCACAATGCGGGTAACGACGTTTTGTACACCGAACAGCTTAAACCGAGGAAAAACTTTTGATAGCTCGATAATAGATTCTTAAAGTAAAACTTCTTGCACCGTAGAAAATGTTTTCTCTATTGGCAAAGTGGTTGGACCATGGTAACGTTGTAATAATGAGTCTTCGCGTTTAATCTTCACCACAGTTTAACTATCGCAATTAACTAAATGTTTATTGATTATCTCTTCGAACTGTTGTTGCTACGCGGCAAAAGTTACCGAATGTAATTGGTAAGACACAGACGTTGATTGGAAACAGATGTAGTTATATTAGCAACATTTTATATTAACTACTATATTTTTTATGGAATATCTACAAGTGACAGTTTCAGCTCTCTAATAATTTATTCTGGAATCAAAATACTTCAAGTCTTATGTCGCTATTGCGACGGTAATACCGAAGGTTGTACGTGTATAACCCTGTCTTCGGCAATTTAGAACGCATAAACGAAAAGCAAGCAACAAATTACTGACACGCGTAATACGCGGACAGTTTTACCTCGACGGACGGACACCAGGTGCGAGGCACTTAAGGAAACAGAAATCAGACATCACCGCAATAAATCATGATAATCCCTCAACGACGGTTTCCGCACCTTCAGGCACACTCCTTCCGTCACTTCTACAACCAATTAAGAAACTAAATTTCTCCGCCTCAAACCTTAACCGATCACAACAAAACCGAGGTGACGACGGACAGAACGCAACAAGACTCAGACAGAACTTGCATAACAGAAATCGCAGACAGACAGAAACGTAGACATTACAGCACGAAAATCGTGAACAGAAGCTGAAAATAAAGAACTCGCAAACATTGTAATTCGTGGCATTCCTTGCATGCCGAGAAGAAAGTATCACCGATGTGACACTTTCGTATACAGTCGCGATAACCTCGATAAAGGAATTTTGTTGTATCGCGATCTTCATAGGCCGAATTAACTTGTATAGTGTATTCGAAGTCAGTAGGCACCAAGTGCAATATTCAGAGGAGTCGTTCAATACAGTGAGCGACGCCTTAACAGATGTACTTATCAGAGTTCAACATTCCTTTAGAGCTGGTTTACATCAATGTATCGACGTTGATGGCCATCATTTCGAACATGTATAAAATACAGGTATTCTGCTTCCATATTTTAGTTTTATACGTTTTTTCTGTCCTTGACCTTGAATGACCTTGTAATAATATAGTCACTGAATTCCTAATGAAAGGGACTATCATTGTAGGTGTTTATAAAAGCGTGGTTCCATTTAAAGAAAAGTCAAGGTGACCTTGATATCTCTAAAAAAATGACATAAAAACAAAATTTTTTTATAGCATCGTGTCAGTCCCATTGTACCATTCAACTTTGTCCTTACCATATTTTACGTATCATGAGAAACAACAAAGATATTTGAGGTGCAAACGTTTGGTGACTCACCCTGTATACAAATTATACAGGGTGGTTGGTAACTGGTGGTACAAGCGAAAAGGGGGTGATTCTACATGGAAAAATAAGTCGAAAATATAGAATAAAAATTTTTCGTTTGAGGCTTTGCTTTCGAGAAAATCGACTTTAAATTTAAAAATTTTATACTTTAAAACAATCGAATACGTTAGAAAGTGTTCATAGGAATTTAATTAGAAGAGCAGAAGTATGTATTCGGCAGAGTGGGCAACATTTTCAGCAATTTTTGTAATAATAAACTTTGTGATTACTTCGTAATTTACGTGTCCCATCGAGACAACGATCTACAGTGAGATCCGTTATAACGAGACATGATCAAGTGCACGCGTACTTTGCGAAAATTCAAAGTCGATTTTCTCGAAAACAAAGCCTCAAACCTCAAACAGGGTGTAGAATCACCCCCTTTTCGCTTATACCACCAGTTACCAACCACCCTGTATATACAGACATTTGCAAACTTTAATATATACAATTAATATATACAAATCAAATTAATTTTGATTTTTAAAATTTTAAAATATATTTTTGTTTCTATAATGTGGCTGACATTAAAAAAAAATTCAACAGCCTACTATATTATGACCTTGAGTCTATAAACGACTCGAAAATAGTTTTTTTCGACTTTTCGGGTCAAATATCTCAGTGTGAATCATGTGTAGGTGAAAGAGTTAAACGGTTAAGGACCACATGTTGTTAGTGGTCTGGTGCTCAGTTTTTATCGTTTTACTACTCGAAGTGTAGGAGGTTGGAAATATGCGTGATTTCCAACTGCGTGCAAACTTTAAAACGCTTTCGAGGGTTCTGGCCAGATGTAATCTGTTTTGGCCACGTCACGGTGTTCGCAATTAAGCAATGGACCTCGTGTTTGGCTACAGTACAAAGAGCTAAAGTAATAGCAAGCTGAGGTTCTGGAGCCAATGGATCACACAGTTAAGAGTTAGTCATTTGTAACAGTCAAATAGTTGGAGGCAAATCTCAGAATGCACTTCTCAAATTAAATTAGTGTTCAACCTTCGAGTGGTCGTGAGTCATTTCAATTAATCTCACATCAGTGATTAGTTTGTCGACGATCGGTAGGCAGCAAACATAATGCATAAAAGGTGTCGATTGATCGGCAGTCAAGTCTGTAACATTTCAGAATCTAAATGACGTTTGTATTTGTAACGAAATTATTTTGTTTTTAACTATTTATTTTTTCATGAAACTTTTACCAATTTTTATCTGACACTTTTCCGGATAAAATGATGCCAAAGAGGATATGATTCAAAGCATATTTGCTTGTTTAACATTCCAACTGCGGTGCCGGAGTCTATTTGAACTCAGAGAATGTACTGTTTTGTCTTTGGGTCACCGATCTTATTTATTTTATAACGTCTATACAATGACGTGAGTGACAAATTGTCTCAACAATTTTTATACAAAAGAATGAGATACACTTTTATAAATTCTGCTCGTACATTTTCTTCGTTTCTTTGTGGCAACAATATTATGAAAGTAAGTTTATTCATTATATTAACTTAATTTCTACCTACCTAATATTTTCACATTATTAAAGCGGTATTGGCAACTACGAAAAAGGTTGGTAACTAAACATGACAATTAAATATTTTTACAGTACACAATGCGTGGAACTGACACAGAAACACCACTAACAAATGAAATAATTAAATTGTGGATTTTATGCATCTGTGATAAAGAAAAATATAAAACTGTGAAAACATTGCATGGATTGAAGAATGTGCTTGTATTATTTTCGACACGTTAAAATTATCAAGAGAAAAAATACATTTATATTTGACTTTTGTTTTCTACAAGTAACTCATTGAACGCGATGATGGTTGGCAGTACCAGCATCGTTGTCTTGCTTAAAACTGACTATCACAAAACTAATGATATTCAGGATCAATTTATTAGTGTCGAAATTAACTAGAGTATAGTGTCAGTTGAAAACTTTACTATCCAGTAACTAGCAATTGTCTTTAATAACACAGATCGTATCTATAAATAAAATAAATAAGACTTATACGAAGCACACAAAATTTACCCAGCATTCAACGCGATTATTTACAATATTTTCATTTTGCAGAAAGTTACGCAGTCTACAAATAATTTAAACAAAATTTTTGTCTTGGTAAATTGTATTGTAAATAATGTTTATAATCATAAATTACTGTTACGAGTTATTAAGAGAGAATAATACCGGTTTCACCGAGCAATTTCCAGCCAATTCTTTTCTGCTCGGCAAGCGTTATTCCTTTCAGTTTATGTGCAATTTCTCTGTGCCTTGCTGTTGCGCGCTTCCCATGCTTCATATGTGACAGAATAAATTGCGAGTGTAAAACCAGTATAGTAGAAAATCGCTACTAAATCTAAGTGACTTTTCTATCGCCTGATAATAATTATTCTTTCATTCACTGCTTCGTCTTTTCTACACGTATCTCTGGCGCCAGAATTGTGAACAATGAATATAAGATCAGCAAAAGCTACACAAAATCATAGTTACTATAGGTCCATTTATAAAAGAATAGTTTAATTAATTATAATGATAAATAGGGAAACTGTTAGCATAAAATTTGTATTCTTTTCGTCGCTTTTATCTGAACTGCCCCATTTCCTCTTTGTTGTTATACTTAATTTTCATAGTTAATTTTCATTTCATGTTAACATCTAGATGCTTCACACACATACATGCGTGAACATTCATACATACAACACACATTCCTACAATATTGTTCTTTACAATTGCGTAAGGGAGAGCGAAGTAATTTCAGCCAGTTTTATTGCTCAAAATAAAAAACGCGTAACGTGAATCTAATTATTGTTGCAATTTCTTAATTACGCGGTTAGTTAATATTCATAATTTCCATAAAACAGCAGTCTGTTGTGTCAAACATGTCCATTACAAGCAAGCATTAAAAGCGATTGTCATATATAGTCTTATAAAAATAATAAGATTGTATTTATATAGATAGCATTCAATTTTTATTACAGTATGAACTTCAATGAACGACTTTATGTTGTCATTTCCTAAAAATGCATTTTTATTCTTTTGATAATAAAAGGTAAAAGTTGCAGTTGATCGTTTTGACCGACACTGGTAGGTTTAATGTTTAGCAAGATATATCACTCGTAATAGACATGCATTTATTGGTTAATCTTTTTAAATATTGAAATTTTTCTACTTTCAAAGTCGTATTTCGCTCTAGATGATACGTATACTTAATTGAGTGTTTTGCTTTGTGGCGGTTCTACCTCCTGCTCTGACCAACAGACGGACGCTCTTTCTCGCTACTACCTGATCCCTGGCCAATTGATATACAAAGGGTATCCTAAAATTCACGTAAGATTGGAATCTTGCGCCATTTGTGCAGTAAAATGTTGCCAACGGAAAAAAAGACTCACCTTGTGTCTGTCTCATCCTCAACCTGTCTTCGCCGTGTTCATGGTTATTAAAAATGGAGAGCTACATGAAAGAACAACACGTTTTCGTTGTTGAGCAATATTTTAAAAATAATGAAAATTTGGCAGCTACGGTTACAACAAAATTACTTTCAGCGATCGAGCTCATTTTCACCTTGAGGGTTTCTTTAATCGTCAAAATTGTCGCATTTGGGGTTCAGAAAATCCAGTAGCAATTGTTAAGATACAAATGCATCGAAAATGCGTCACTGTTTGGTGTGGATTTTGGGCCAGAAACATCATCGGATTTATACAAAATGTGGTACAAAGTAGCGCATCGATTAGGGTTGACGGTGACTTGATCGAGCGGCGTGATCGCAGGTAGTTGTCCTGGGTTTTCCTTGCGCTTGGTTTGAGATGTTGGACGTGAGGGATGTTTCGGCGATTTATGGCAGTGAGGAAGTACAAATGCTTCGGATCAAAATATAGCGGATGCCTAAATTAAATCTACAGAAAAATTTATATGTTGTGTATGTGTATGTATGACGGCAACACCGAAGGCTGTACCTGCCTAACCCTATCTTCGGCAATTTAGAACGCATAAACGAAAAGCAGGCAATAAATTACTTAAATCAGCTTCGAAGGAGTCGACCATTCGCCATACGCAGACGGATGGACACCACCAGCGGCGTACTCGAAGAAACGGAAATCAGACAACCCTGCAATAAATCATGATAATCCCTCGTCGACGGCTTTTCACTCCTTCAGGCACACTGCTTCCTTCACTCTTAAAAATTTAAAAATGCTACATTCCTCCGCCTCAACCCACCCTTAACCCCTTTCCGGTATTTTAACGAGTCAGACTCGTGATGAAGATTTTGTCCCAAACATGAATATCACAAGTCACACTCGTGAACAAATAGTCGAGCCAAACATGAATATCACGAGCCAGGCTCAGAATGTGTTACACTAGCACAGTAAGTCTAGTTTCTATTTTTACACCTCCGATTTCAATATAGATATCGTCATTATTTCATGAAAATTAAATATAATCTCGGCAGTCAGCAGTTGAAAATGTTAGAAATTTTATTCTGGATAATATAATATTAACCCTTAATGACCAAAAGACCCCGCTATGGGGACATAGCGATGCACACGAACAGCGCCATTATTTAAATTTGCAATTATTTATTTATTATTTTCTAAACATAGTAGTCTTTCCAATAGCCTCAATGCAAGGGCTATTCATTTAATTCAATCACCACGAATTGAGGATTTAAATAAAAATTTTAACCATTAACAGCTGAAAGGCTGTCTTAATATCCCCGTTACGGAGAAATGGCACATACAGTGGGGGACAAAAGTATTCGTACACTCTTCAAACCTAAATAACTTTTTTAAGATTGGACCAAACGTCTTGACTTTTTTTGAGCAACTAGCAGCATTGATTTACTAAATGATATGCAAAAATAATTTGGAAATAATTCTAACTGGTAGAAATTACGTGGGAAAGTAGAAAAGACATTTTTTAAAACATTTTTATGTCAACTCGTAATGAAAATTTAACATATGCGTTTTTCAGAACTGTTTTAGAGACATTTTATTTTCTATTGCAGTTGACCTTGCGTGACCTAGAATGACCTTCATAATAGGTCATTGTGTTCGTCTTGAAATACACTATCAGAATGTAAATAAAAAACCATACCGTTCCATTTAAAAAAACAGAGTTGACCTTCATATCTCCTTGACTTCTCCACCTATAAAAAAATTCATGACATCAGATTACGAGCCCCTCGATATCAAGTAAGTTTGGTCTGATCCCTTTTTCTATCTTCAAAAGCAAGCGAATTATTCAGGTGACCTGTTTTAGGTGCCGCACCCTGTATATTCGGCGAGTCCCGATGACGGGAATAATTCCCTGATGGGAATCCCTTATACTATTGTACATTTGTACTGTATTGACGACACTTTTTGTATTCAGTTACGATACTGTCTGATTTATGATATTTACTACTACTGATCTTATAATTTTATAATGTTGCTGATTCACAGTGCTGTACTACTTCTAAATGTTGTTACGACGTAACAAATTTAGTGTTTATTAGTTGTTTGTGCGACCCTGTGGTTTCCCGTGCTCGATTACACGACGTCCAAGAAAATGGGCGATTCGTTCGATTGTACGCCATCACCGAAGAATGAAAGAATGAAAAACCATTAGAAGTCGTGAACGACTTTTCGCTGTTCCCGGTATTAACTGGCTAGAAACCGACACGTTGTATTCTCTTTAGATTTCCGCAAGGACACGTTCCTTCATTCTTCGTCTAGTGTTTCGTTCGCAAAGCTCGCCTGTAGCCGTTTCGTCGAAGCCAAAGCCACTCTTCGCGTTTTCGAGGGTTCCGACGTAGACCGCGGAACGCGGCGGGGTCGTGCTGTAATTCAACCAAAGTTCCCTAATTAATCAGGTTCCCAATTAGCTGAAGTAACGAAGGATTCGATGGTCGGAGCGCGTTAGTCGGCCGCGATGGGAGATGGCTAGGCAGCCGCGAGGAGAACGAAGCGGTTCGAAAGGAGAAAAAGGTCGGGGGTGAGAATCGGAAGAAAAGAGGGAAAGAGGAACACAGGAAATTGGAGAGTGGTACAGTGAGTCAGGTCGAAGTCGATCGACAAACGGGTTGCCCGATTTCCCTCGAAATTACGTTTTGCGTTCCAATTCGACGCGCGGGGCCGCGGGGTTGGGGAAGAGGTGAAAGTGCAGTAAAGAAAGAAATGACGGAGACAGGAACGGAGGATTCTCTTTAGCGTACGACGAAATTTCAGTTTTCCTTGTTCAACGAGAGGAACTGAAATGTCGCTCCACGATCGTTTGGTAATATCCTTTACCCCTGATCCCGTTAAGCATCGCCTCTGGCAAGACAATATTTACTTTCTAGTATAGTTTGAACTGTTGCGTGCCAAATTATTCGGGTGTTTGTTTGCCCAAATGATCGTTATTATTACTTATTAGGTAAATCGGAAAGTTCCGTCCGTTTTTTTACAAAAAGTAAAGCTTTATTCATGAAAGAAAATGAAAAAGTACGTTAATCAAAATATTGTCCATCGTTAGTGATGACTTTTTTCCATCTTTCGGGCAGCAAGCGAATTCCGCGTCGAAAGAATGATTCATCTTTGGAGGTTATCCAGGCGGAGATCCATTTTTCGAGATCTTCGTACGAATTAAATCGTTCTTCAGCAAGTGCGTGTGCCATCGACCGAAACAAGTGGTAGTCAGATGGGGCACAGTCTGGTGAATAAGCCGCATGTGGTAGCACTTCCCAGCGAAGTGCTTCTATCGTTTCCTTGACAATTTTTGAGACGTGAGGCCGAGCATTGTCATGCAGCAAAATCACCTCACGCTGTCTCGTTTCATATTGTGGTCGTTTTTCGTGCAATGCTCGACTCAAACGGATAATTTGTTGTCGGTAGAGATCTCCTGTGACTGTTTGACCAGTTTTTAGCAGTTCATAGTATACCACACCTTCCTGATCCCACCAAATGCAGAGTAAAGCCTTTTTTCCGTGGATATTCTGCTTTGGCGTCGATGTTGAGGGTTGGCCAGGATCACAAATGGTTTTTCGACGTTTAGGATTGTCAAAATAAATCCATTTTTCATCTCCAGTGATGAGACGATGGAGAAACCCATTTCTTTGTTGCCTAGCAAGCAAAATTTCGCAGATGGTTTTCCGCCTTTCAATGTCTCTTGGCTTGAGTTCATATGGGACCCACTTTCCTTCCTTGTAGACCTTCCCTAAGGCTTTTAAACGGTCGGAAATGACAGATTAAGCACAATTTAACGCTTCTGCAATTTGTTTTTGCGTTTGACATGGATCTTCATCCACCAATGTCTGCAATTCTTCGTCTTCGAATACTCGTGGCCGTCCAGAACGCTCTTTGTCCTCCAAAGAAAAATCACCATTTTTAAAACGTCGAAACCACTCTCTACATGTTTTATCGGAAACAGCATTATCGCCATAAACGTCTACAATCATTCGATGTGCTTCAGCTTCCGTTTTCTTCCAATTGAAACAAAAGACTAACACTTCGCGTAAATGACGCTTATTCGGCTCAAATTCCGACATCTTCAATGTAGAAAAAAAACGAAGTTATTGATGCAAGCGTAAATTGTTGTGTACTGAGTTTTATTAACAGATGTTCAAACTAAAAAGTTAGCCTTACTTTAGAGGTTATAGTTACCCACAGTTCGAGCTACGGCTACTCGACGCTAGATGGACAGAACTTTCCGATTGACCTAATAGTTTTTAGTGGTCTCAAAAAGTACATTTATGGCTGAGATTATGCCGGGTGGTTCACGAGAAACTGGCCACCTAAATAGCTCCGTTAGGATTAAAGATAGAAGAAAATATTAACGAGAAAAGTTGTTCAAGGTCTTTTAAAAGTCATCTATGATTTCTAAATATCACCATATATTTTCAACTTCATATTGTTGTAGCTGATGGCGGATGAGGTACTAGCGGGAACGTCTCGTCCTAGTGTCTCTGTGTCGGTGAGCGCAGGAGGTACAGCCGCCACAGTACCATAATAGTTAATAACTTCTTTACCTGTTTGTACACCGTTGTCCAAAGGAGCCATTTCTTCTCTACAATGTTTGATTGGAGCCAAGAGTGCTGTGTCGTTCCCATTCGAACAAATCGTGCCAGCTCTCGTATAATAATTTTCTGGTTTTTTATATACAGTATTTTTTACATACTGCAATAAGATTGTATCAATATCCATTTGTAAATTGCACGGAGCAATAAATTATTATTCACACAAATTTTCCTTTCGGCTTTTCCTGCACTCTCAACATTACTCGCGGTAACGTTCTTATTCTCTGATCGCCGATATCGTAGTTGTCACGAATGACCGGGTAAAATCAAATCGTACACCATTTCCTCCATTGACTGAAAACAGGACTTTTCACAGAGACACGTGTCAAAGTGAACGTTGTCCCTCCGTTCCAACATCGCGAATTCGTACATCGAATCCGCGAACGATTCCACGGTGGAGAGACAAAGGATACGATCCTTTCGGCTGGTAAAGACGAACGAAAATAGGGGGGGGGGGGAGCATAGGTATGACGAATGAAAGCAAGAATTGATAAATGGGTGAATGGTGGTCAAAGAAAAATATAGAGAGAAAGAAAGAGAGAGAGAGAGAGAGAGAGAGAGAGAGAGAGAGAGAGAGAGAGAGAGAGAGAGAAGGATAAGAGGATGGCTGTATTACTACATTGTGATATCGGAAACTAGATATCGAAGTCGGTTGCTCGTAGGCCTTCGAAGCATCGAAGCGATATAGAGAGATATCGACGCAACCTCGGGGGACTACAGGGAGGCCAACGTAGCTAATGGGTATGTCATTTCGCGAATCTACGAGCATATAAAAGCGAGAACTTTTTTCGATTGTATTGTATTCCCATTCCTGCGACGTTCCATTTGACTCGATGTTCCTTATAAAGTCATTCTTTTTGTTCGCTCGTCTACGAGCTTTCCAAGATCAAGTAACTTCCTTGTACACGCACTAGCTTTTTATGAAAAGCGTGTTATCTAAAATTTTTACGTAAAATGTCTCCGTTGTATTTAATGGCACGAGAAAATATGCGAATTAAAGTGGCAATTATTGTAACAGAACGCATGTTTTTCTGAACGCTATGTTCTTCAAACTGTTAAGGACACTGATGTTTTTTTAGTAAGTTTTCGAACGGCCTAATGTAATATGTAATGAAAAAATTAATTCAATAATATGTGAACCTTTGGATGATCGTTGAGGGAGTTATTTTTTAAAAACCCTAACTTAAAATATGATTATGATGTTTAAATTCATCGTATTCAAGTAAGGTTTCATTAATGTAGACACCAAAAAATTTGTTGAATAACTCTTCCGAAGGTTATTTGAAGCTTATATTACTCATCGTTGAATTTGTTATTTTATTAGCTTTATATAATTTATAAGCATTGTATAATACATTAACTTTATATTACAATGTTATATATTAACACTATATAATATACCTAATATTACGCCAACCAAAGTTCAACACCCCATTTGTAAAATCAACAATAACCTCCAAATTTTGGAAAATATCTTCTATCATAATAATGAACTCTTTGAATGAAACATTTTCGTCCTTGTATACGTTCCCGTATTGCTAGAAACAAAGAAGATATTTTAGATGAAAGTCTTACGTCATTTAACCTTTGTACAGGGTGTCCCAAAAATATGAGAAGAAGTCTAACGAGGAAAAAATTCTTCATACGTATTCTTCCACCTAACAACGGAGTCAAATCATTTTCTTCTACCTGGATCTGAGCAGGTTCCATGAAAACATGTTGCAACACTTTATTTTGCACGCCCTGTATGACCCAGCTGTTAACGCTAGTCATTCTACTACGCGGATATTCTGTCGAGTGAACACTTTTTCCCAACAATTGCTTCATGTAACAGAGATTCTATTGCGATCTTCTCGACCGTGAAAACGTCAATAGAAGAACTGTTTGCATTATTGCGAGTCACGATCCTTGACTAGTTAAACACCGTAGCCAACTCTTAATCCTCGAGGAACGGGCAAAAAAGAGATTGTTTGCCAACTAAGGAATCGATAAAGATTCTCAATTCGGTTCGTTGAACGGTGTGGCTCGTGTACCACCTACCTACCATTGTTTTTCCATTCAGGAACGGTCGCTGATCTGTTTGGCCGGATTCCTGTGCTTTTTATCCAAGAGCGTGCAAAAGGCCTGGTAAATTTGCACAGTGAGGAATAGGGACGACATTCGTCGTAGTTTTCGGGGCGACAACAGAATCTGGCTGTAGTCCAGACTTCAAAGGTCCAGAGTCCCATTGATTTTGTTAAAAACACCACAAATTGTTCGACACCGTCTGGGCGACGTGTATTTGGATCGATGTCCAGACTAAACCGCCCTTTGTCTTTCTACACTGCGGTGAATATCTATAACGTAAACCATATTTTAAAAATTCGAAATTAAGTACACGATACGTGAAAACATGATAAATAACGAACTTCGTATATAAATATACCGAAGTTGTCAACGTATACAGGGTGGGAAATTTGAAAAAGACCATCTGTTTTTGAAAATAGAAGATAATTCATCAAACCAAACTGACTTGATACAGTGACTCTTATTAATATTCGGACATTGTGCTATTCAAAAAATTGTTACTAGTTTCGATCGTTTGCAATAGTAAATTTGGGGTTATTGTTTTATAATATAACAGAACATTCATTGTAGTTTGTAATAACATAAATTTTATTTGATTGTTGAACATACTTTTCTTAATACCAAACAGTGAACTAAATTATGTCGAAATTTATCGTCGCAAAAATATTCGGACACATAACTTATTCTCGCATTTCTTGCGAATAACGACACACCTTTACCGTTTGTTTAGAAACATAATGTCAAGCAAGATGAAGAACACGCTTCACGATATCAGTTACTCTTCGAAAGCCGTTAGGATCAGTTAGAAATTCTAAATACGGGAAGAAAAAGTAAAAATACTTCATTTGACGTACGACAATTAGTAATTTTTTACAGAGAAACAGAGAAAACGTATCAGGAAATCGGTAATCTTCTAAAATTAAGTAATAATATCGTAGTTGATATTATACGGAGATATAATGAAGAAAATCGAATTGAATCAATTCCTCGGAAAGGCCGACCACAGAAGCTTGACGATCGATAGAAACGTATTATTTTGAGAAAAGTAAAAGTGAACCCTGGTTTGAGTGATCCAACATTAAGTGCTGAATTATTTCAAGAGATAGGAAAGAAAGTTCATCCATATACAATACGTCAGGTGTTGAAAACAGATGGATATAATGGTAGAGTAGCGCGTAAGAAACCGTATATAAACGAGGCGAATCGTAGAAAAAACTTAGCTTTTGCAAAACAATATGTTCATGACGAAAAAACTTGGTGGAATAATGTAATTCTCACTGATGAAAGTAAATTTAATCTGTTTAACACTGATGGACGAAAATTAGTATGGCGTAAACGAAATCAAGAGCTTAACCGAATAAATTTCAATCCAACAATAAAGCACAGTGCTGGAAGTATTATGGTGTGGGAGTGTATTTCATCTAAAGGAGTTGGACAACTGGTTTTTATAGAAGAAATTTTAGATAAATTCAAGTATCTAAATATTTTAAAACAAGATCTTAAGAAAAGTGCGATCACAATGGATATAGAAGACACATTTAAATATTATGAAGATAACGATCCTAAACATAAAGCCAGAATAGTTCAAGAATACCTTTTATATAATTGCCCAAAAGTATTACATCTACCACCACAGTCACCAGACGTGAATCCCATTGAAAATGTATGGGATTTTTTGGACAGGAAAATTCGAACAACGCCGATAAGATCGAAGGAAGTATTTAAAAAAGGATTAATTGAAGAATAGGGACGTATACCGCTAAGTTACTTACAAAAAGTTATGGACAATATGCCTAAGCGGTTGCGACACATAATTAAAGCTAGAGGTTATCCAACGAAATATTAATTATTGCTTATGTTAATAATTTTCATGTTTAAATGTTATAGTCTGTCAAGTGTCCGAATATTTTTGCGACGGTAAATTTTGACATAATTTAGTTCACTGTTTGGTATTAAGAAAAGTATCTGCAATAAACAAATAACATTTATGTTATTACAAACTACAATGAATGTTCTGTTCTATTATAAAGCAATGACTCCAAATTTAGTATTGTAAACGAACACAACTAGCAACAATTTTTTGAATAGCACAATGTCCGAATATTAATAAGAGTCACTGTATCTAGATGCGATTAATATACGATGTTAACCCTTAGCACTCGAGTAGGGACTCTGAGGCGCCACGAAAAATTGTCACACTATTGTTTAAAACAATTTCGACATCGCTATCTTTACATCGAAGAAGTTGGTAAAAATTTAACATTTGTAAGAACGAGTAACAGTAAAAACTCCGGACACATGAGATGAAATAATTCATGTAGAATGAAAATATCTTACCTCGGAAGATGTGCTTTGGTTTTCTAGTTAAAACAGCTTCGAGTGCAAAGGGTTAATAATTATGTGATACTAATGACCATTTTATAGGTGAAGGCGTCAGGGACACATTGTAGTTATAGTTGCAGTAACATTGCCATCATAAGCTTCCTGAATCAATTTTTAGAATCAATTGTCGCAGTTTTTATCAAATTGACGGCCAGCAACATGCAGTGCCAGATATGTCCCTTTACGAATTGCATTTTGAATCACAATTATAAAACCTGTGTTCACTGAAATCTGAAAATACACAGTGCTTACTCGCACCAGGATAATAAATTTATAAAAAACAGAAGGTAGTAGCCATAGAATATGAACGCAACCGTGACCAGAGCTTTAATCAATTATTTTATAATCACTACCGTTTTCAGAGATTGTTTTACAACATTTTACTAGTTGACGAATAAACAGCATAGTTTTTCTTGAAAGTAGGAGTTTAGGTTTCTGATAATTTTGTAGGGACATTGCAATCACCCATTACAATTTTGATAGCTCAAGCAATCGCTTAAGTGAAACTCTTTTATTTATTATTAAACAATAGTTTAGCCCAGAGAATATTATTTATGTGCGATATTAACAATCATTGTAAAGGTGACGACATCAGGGAGACACGAAGGTCAACTTTGGTTTTTCAACCCTCAGACGCGGTGCCTGAGTCTATTTTGACTGACAGTATCACAACCCTTTGTAGCTGAGAACTTATTTTTGTGATACTCGCCCATAAGGCGACGGAAAATTAGGTGAAAAATTTTTTCATGTCCTCATATCTAGGACTTTCGTGTTCTATGGAATAAATGCTATGTCCCCGTATTGGGGCCTTTCGGTCGTTAAGGGTTACAATCGTTATATAATTCTTCAATTTCTAGTGATATAACTAAATGAATAGCTCAACCATCGAAATCATCGAAAGACCTACTATGCTTAAAAAATAATTAATAAATAATTGCAAATAGGAAAAATTAACATCTAAGAAATTTTTCAAATTTCACGTTGCATTGTTATTTTTTTTTTAACGAACAATCTCTACCCACACTTTTCATTACATGCGTGTCATATCCTTTATTTACCTTCTTTCATTTAATTCTATGAAGATTTGGAAATCAGTACTCTAATGTTCAACACTTTTGAAAATTCTAATGATCCCCCGTGGGTAAATGTAAATGTTTCGCATACTTGAAATTTTACTCGGTTCCTTCGCGTGACGATTGTTTCAAATGAAACGCTATCGAGATTTTAAATAAGATCGTGCTTATAACGAAATTCTCATTTATTGCAACCATTACTTTTTTAAAATACTATAGTACATTACCCAGATTTACATAAAACTGTATTTTTCCAGAGTAATTTACGAGGTAAGTTAAGGAGCTTATTAAACCTATTAAAAGTTTCATTGGCACAAAAATAAATCCCAATTTTTTTACTTGATATTTGCATATCCGTGCATTACAGAACAACACGAAATTCTTAGTTCAGTGAAATAAATGTATTGTGCAACTTTCAAGTTGTTTTGTTGACAGTAAAATGACTGAGCAATAATTATGAAAGATGAATATTGTTTCATACTAATGACAAGTAACGACTTCATACAATTTTTGTTGTAAAATAGTATCCCCTCTTAATCAGCCCATGTGAGACTGGACCTTGAGTCGTATAAACAATTGGCCAGTTATTTCAAACATATATAAGATATCCATTTAAATTAAACTTAAATAACAATCTTAAATATCTCGCTTGTCTTTGTTGATAGAGAAAAATATCAAAGGAAATTGTTATTTTATTCGAAATTGCAAACACTGTGAATAAGATAAAAATATTTCTCAAGGTCCTGTTTTTTCAGATCTCAAAAATATCGGAATTTGTTTAAATGAGACCATCTATCGTGAAGGTTAGCAAAGGTTATTTAAAACAGTAGAAAGCGAAATAAACTTGCATTTACAGTAGATGTTCAAAACGATTGCCATGGGTACCAGAGCAATGATGCAATCTTCTTATCACGAATTGAGTAGTATTTCTTATCGTTTCGGCACTTATCGAATCAAATGAGGGTTGGTTCTCCAGAAATTAAGTTTTAGACTGTACAAACGAGGCTTTCTGGAGTAGCTAGTGGCATTAAGAAGCGAGTAAAAATCACGTAGGAAAATCTCTGTACGTAACAGCCCCTGCAACTTTTGTTATAAACGTTTGTTCTAGTGGAGTGACTGTAAAAGAGCGCAAAACCGTGCATCGCGTTCGACGTGTCACCCTGTATAACCGTCGAAATTGGATCTTCAAGTATGGAGATCTCGTAGATCCTTTAGATACGAAATAATCGAACAGTAAGTAAGACGAAAATACGGGAGCACGTTGTACGGGAAGAGATGAGAAGCTGGAGCGGCAGAGTTGTAATCTTAGGTGACAAAGTTCGGTAAACTACAAGTAGTTGACTAAATGCCGGCCTGTAATGAACAAAGTGAAACACTGTGGTGAGTTCGGCCCACAAGAGTATCAAATTAACACGCCTCTTGAGTTTACTCCAAGGAGTTCCTCGTCTATTCTATTAATTTTGTACTTATAAGTGCTTTGTCACTTGCTAACATTTCATTGTCAAAAAAATTTCTCTTTTTCGTATCACTGCGTTCTTGATAAACATTTATTCTTTGCACTCGAGACTTTATTAACTCGAAAACCGAAGGTGTTTCTTCAGACCAAGGCCATTTTCATTTTATACGATTTACTTAATTTTATGCACATGGGGTTTTGTCATATTACTCGTCCTTGGAATAATTAAATTTTTACAAATTTCTTAGGTACAAACATAGTAATGTAGAAATTGTTTAGCACCACTCGAGTGCTAAGGGTTAATGGCTAATTACCATTTCCAGCGTTTCCGTCATCTGATTCAGCTTGAACGACAAAATGTCTCTTTTCCATATCACCGCTTTTCAGATAAACATCCTTTTAATTGCTAATTACCATCTTTAACATTTCCGTCATCTGATTCAGCTTGAATGACAAAATTTCTCTTTTCTTGCATCCCTGCGTTCTTGATAAACATACTTTTAATTATTATTGAGTTGCTAACTAAGTCATTGCGGATTTTAAGTAAGAAGGGAAATTAAAATTTTTTACTTGAAAATATAACTTTATTAAATTAGGTGTTATCCGTCTTTGTCGATGACCTTTTGCCATCTTTCAGATAGTGTCATAATTCCATGTTTACAACACTTCTGATTTTTACCAGCAAAAAACTGAATTATATGAGTTACATACATATATTACATACATACATGAATTACATGAATTATATACATCTATTCAGAAATCAAAAAAATAGTGTGAAGAATACATTTCACAGTTCGTAGTATTATTAAAAAGTTTGTGAATAAATAAAATTTTTTAAATCGTTTTAGGTGTGATCGATAGTTCACATTGTTCATATGAGAGAAAGAACAAATAATTAATAAACAATGTTCTAGTAATAGGATCATCTCAAATAGTAGACAAAAGAAGAATCCACATTAGATTTTCTAAAATAACTAAATATAAGAAATTACTATAGAATAGAGTAATTAAAGTAAAGACATGTTAAATGCCATCACTTCTAGTCTACAGTGTTGTATAATACAATAATTTTCATTATTTGAATAACTACAGGGTAACTGCTACAATATTATTACCACTATTGCGGGGTACACCCCTCAAGGGGCTGCGAATTTCGACAGGTGTCTACACACAATAAGTACAACGTTTCAGATCCGAGATGGTCACGTTTAACGTGACTTTGTTATAGTAGTGAAACAGTGCATAAGGTATAAAAAGTGCTAGATATTTTTGTGATGCAAAAATCTAATATCCGTAAGAAAAATTTAATAATAAAGCTGTTGATTTGTTGAATAAAATTCTACTCTCAGACGAAAATTATTTTCATTTATTTATTTTTATCTAAATTGTCTTGACCAGATATTAGTGTGGAGGAAATGTGATACAGAAATAGTTGAAAATAATATGCAAGCTGCAATGAAACATAAACGTGTTGGAGTAGATATTTGGAGAAGTATGTTTTCAATTAGAGTAGAGGAATTGATGTTACTTGATAGAATAGTTAATTCTGGTAATTGTTTAAATATTGTAAAAGATAAAGTAAAGACCTATCGTGTCATTATAATTTTCGACAAGCTAACGCCCTTGCTCACAAGTAACATAAGGTTTGACAATTAATTATTCATAATATTCAACATATTTGACAGATAACTCATCAAACCTCTGCTTTTACTCCAATCCACAACTCCTGGTACGAATTAGGAGAAAATGTTACGAAATGCAATGTTCTTAACAAATTACAATTAACAAAAGCTATATTACAATAACGAAGTAAAACTAGTAAAGAATTCACAAGAAAGTTTGTCTATTCAATGCCACACAAAATACAAGACATGATAATATAAAGAGAACGGCAACAGAATATTAAAACTTCGATATAATACTACTACAAATATGTACAAATTCTTATTCAGATGTAAGACAATTGTGACAGACATTTCTATTTACCACGTGTTCTGTACATTGTCCGCATTGGTCTTATGTTGTTGTATAAATAAATAAATGATTGTAAATAAAGATAAATACAAAACAAATTCATGTTAGCAATTCTTTCATTAACTACAAGTAGACCGAAAGGAAAATTATTTAAATTAATTAAAAAATGCAGAGGTTAAATACAAATCTATTCTCTCGTTTAATAATTTTAGTGAATTAGAGAAAACATAGGGTGTTTGCGAAATCGTGGTACAATAAAAAAGGGGATGATTTCTCGCACGAAATCGAGTCGAAAATATGGAATAATGTTTTTTCATACAGGGGTTCAGTTTTAAGAACATCGAGTTTGAAATTTTATTACGTACGCGTGCATTAATTAATTAATTCGTCGAGCAAGAAATTGTCTACAACAGCAAGAAAGTCATTTTCAACATTTTTAAATTACGGCTTTAAGTTACGGCTAAGAATTAATTAAAGTCATACCATATTCTAAACGATACTGTTTACATGTGCAAGCAGCATTGGAAATTGTGATTTTCTCGAAAATGAAGCCCCATATGAAAACAAACTACATTCCTTATTTTCGACTAGATTTTACATGAGAAATCATCCCCTTTCCGGTTGCACCACAATTTTGCAATCACCCTGTATAAGAACATTCTCAATTTTATGTAACGTTCCTACTGTTTTGCATTTACTGTATTAACTTTTATCAGAAATGCATATAATCCACAATCCAGTATTTTCACGTGGAATTTCGTACTGCGTCAATACTTTTATCTGCCATTGTATGTTTCTGCGTGACTGCAATTTCGTTCGAATAAAAAATAGAGGTTGGTTGCGATGTTTGAAAAAAGGAGCAGATTAGCGACGTGAAGCTTGGTAACGTCGATATTCCTAAATAATACGTAATTGCGCCGCAACAGGAAGGAATGCGGAACGTGGCATAGTATAGTGCTAGCAGAAATTCTCATTGCGTTCTAACGACATTAGGGATTTGCGTGACTGCGCAGGAAGGGGTGAGCAGCGTGGGTGGGGTACAGAGTCACGAGAGAATGATATGGCAGACAGGAAACATCCGTGCCAGATAGAGTGAATCGGTCCGTTTCGGGGGATTAGTATGTGTAGCAGAACAGAGGCATATTGCGTTGTGTACCTCGGGAGTATCAGACTGCTCGATCGCTGGTAGGCTTACCCTACAACGGTTGATTCATGATCAGGTACACTCCCGGCCAATTCCCGGACGTTCTAACGGTCATTCTGCCAAAAATCACGCCCGCATACAGCTGTCCCGACAATTCGTTTTGAACTATTGCCTGTGCCTAAGTGATCTAGAACTTTCGGTGGTAGATAAGAGATATATGGAACATCGACGTTCGGGTCGGCGCGATGTAATCTCGGCACGATTTTCGAAACTGCTGTTGGTTTCGTCAATCATTGACTTCGCGCTGCGGTCAATTGTCCCGAAAACATGGAGAAAATTTGATCAAACGTTGCGTTTCGTGAAATCTAATTAACACATCGAATGGTACATTGCTGACTGTCGTGTTGCCAAAATACGATGGGAGAGTTTTTGAAAAAATTTTAGGGTTCTTGTTCCGATTGGAAAGTTGTTAAGTGAGTCTGGATGGCGTAGATAGTACAGTGGTGGGGATCCATTGTACTATGCAATTACTATATGACGGTTTTTCTATTCTTCTGCGATACTGACTTATTTATGATTCTTACTGTTACTGACCCTTATTACTTTATACCGTTCCTGATTCTTATTATATTATACTGTTACTGACACTTACTGCTTTACACTGTTACTGATTCTTACAAATTTATACTGTTCCTGACTCTTACTACTTTATACTGTTACTAATTCTTACAAATTTATACTGTTC
>CM052098.1:20284942-20303056 GCA_028453745.1 Agapostemon virescens
ACTGTTCCTGACTGTTACAAATTCATCCTGCTCCTGACTTTTAATATTTCGTGCTGTTACTGATTCTTACTACTTTATACTGTTACTAACTTTTACAAATTCTTCCTGATCCTGACCCTTACTATTTTGTACTATTACTGACTCTTACTACTTTATACTGTTCCTGACTCTTACTACTTTACACTGTTACTGACCTATTTCTATGCTGATACTATCTCGTATTGCTTTTGATACTAATTGAACTGGCTTATATTCACTGATTCCTCAAGGGAAAAATGAAGTCCATAAACAGGATCTTACTTGAGATGAGGGGGTTTCAGAATTTTAAGAGCTAGTATAGCAACATCAGAGTTTTAGAAATAACATAATCAGGTAAAGCTCCAAGTATATTGCGACAAAAATCGAACAATTCGTGTTGCAAACATAATAATTGTAGTTATATCTTAAAGTAACAATATTATAAATTGATGCAGAAAGGTTTGGAAATTTTTGGATAAAACTATTTATGTATCTTAACTAATTGTTTTAATCAGTGTCAAATAGTAATTTAACCAGTCTGCTACCATTTTACAAACTCATTTGATTATTTAGTACAGTTTAATTTGTTTTTTTTTCAAATTTGAAAATGCTTCGCTATGTGTCTTATGAAATATGTAAAGGCTTTTTTCTATACTATTTATAGCAATCAATTATTTCCTATTATTAACTATTATTCCTAACTATTATTCCTTAATCAATTATTTGAATCAATTTCCGCAGTTTTTATCAAATTGACGGCCAGCAAAATGCAGTGCTGAATATGGCCCTTTATAAATCACGTTTTGAATCACAATTATAAAACCAGCCACACAATATGAACGCAACCGTGACCAGAGCTTTAATCAATTATTTTATAATTACTACCGTTTTCAGAGATTGTTTTACAAAATTTTACAGGTTGGCGAATAAATAGCGTAGTTTTTTTGACAGAAGGACTTAAGGTTTCTAATAATCCTGCAGGAACATTTGCAATCATTCAATAAAATTTTGATAGCTCGAACAATCTCTCAAGCAAAATCCTCTTATTTATTACTAAAAAAAATTTCAGTCTCGAGAATATTATTTATATGCATAAGTGATGTGGATAAAAACTGTGAACCATTCTACAAACTTCGTTGATCCTGAATGTGACGTTCACACGCAAAACATAAAAAGATTGCAGAGACATGTGCGTGCAAATATTTCTCGTTCATGTATCAGCAACTATCATTTTACTTATTACCTCGCAGAATTTTTATTTAAACGCAATGCCACCTTTTTGATATTAAAAGATTGTTACATCCTTTAGAACAATTAAATACTGAATAAACTAGAAACTCGTCCATTGCTTGTAAAAAAGAATTGTTGCTTAACCCACAAATCCACAAAGTTTTCTGCGATTATCTCGAAAACTAAGGCCGAGCGAAAAGTACATGTACAGGGAAAAATTGTTTAATATGACATTCTTGCAAACAGATGTGAAGGTCAAGGTCATTAGAACTGCGCCTGCTAAGCGGAAAATTTACTAAAATTAATATAATGTTCATCCAAACTATATTTTGCAAATAAAAGCAATTTACACATACAGCTTTTTGTATATCTTTTCAAGTGAATTATTTTATAAGTAAATTTTTTAAAAACAAGAAAAACATGACTTTCAATTGGGCATTAAAAATGTTACTAATTTGATACAGACTTAAAGTTAGCAGAAGTCAATGATTACAGAAGACATTTTATCACATGTAATAGTTATTTAAATTCATTATAACATTCATTTAATACTTTGCATTTCTGCGAGATAAGAAATTGAAACTAGTTGAAATTGTTTACAATGATTATCAAACAATAATTATTTATTTTATATAATTCTTTAATTATATTTGTTCTTCTAACCATCATAGACATTTACATGTTTTAAATTATGCTACTAAAGTTCAAGGAGAGAATATAAAAGAGCTAAATTAATTTCTTGTTTTGTATTGTCTATACAAAGTGGAAATAATTTTGCAAAATATCGTAAAGTTTCATATGAGTTTTATATGAGCAGATAGTTGTACTGTGGAACAATTTTCAGTTTAATTCTAAATTCAGCAGTCTGAACGTTTTCCAATTGAATATATTGTACGTATGTGAGAATTTTTTTAATGAATTTAAGGAAATTTACGTAAACAGGAAAAATCAAGTTTTGACACTGATAAGAGGGAAATGGGCACGTTTAAAAATTAGGTTGAAGGTAATAGGACGACGACTGAACGAACGTTGTAGCTTCTGCGATAATTGTCGTTCTCAGACTCGGAGTCTTCAGCTTTAACTTCATAAACATTTATGCATTCACCAGTTGGACGCTGAGTTGGTTATGAACTTCGTGCAAACATCAAGTGCAATGGGTTCAACAACTTTCTGTTAAGTTTAGTTTGTTGGATGTTCCAGGTGCGATGGGTTATTCAGGAGAACGATGTTAACGTGACTTCGTTGCTTTCCGATTTCAATATTCGCATGCTTCTGGAAAAAGAGACAGGAGAAATGTTATTTCAGTCATCAGTTGGGTCTTTCTTTTTACGGTGTTACGTTAGTCTTTCCAGGCTATAATTGAAAGCAAAAGTTTCCTTTACTGATATTGTCACCGTGATTTCACTAAAGTTGACGGTGCGCCTTTTATTCTAAGCTCGATAAAACGACCAAAAAAAGTCGTGCATCATTTTTCAAGGTTTCATTCCAAAAAGCAAGCTTTAATTTTACATCTATAGTGATATTGATCGCGTGAAAATTTACATTACTTTTCTAGATGAACGCGTCTTTAGTTTCTTGTCTGGTGCACAATGAAAAAACAATTAAATAACATGAACAAAATGGGTTATGCGATTGGAAACTTTCAGGTCTGAAATAAATTTAAATGTATTTTCATACGATCATGTTTTACGAAATTACAGCATTTAATTTTAAAAAACTTCGATATTTAGTGGCTAAATACTTTCTGGTTCCACTGTACACACCACGAAGAGGTAGGTCTCTTGAAGTACCCATCAGTAGGATTGTATTTTACGAAAGTATCGCAGTATATATTTTTTCTAAAAATTGGTTATTTAGTGTCCAAATACTTCTTGGTTCACTCTACATACCATGAAGAAAAGAGTGTCTTGAAATGTCTATTAGTACACCTTTCAACAGCGTGAAAACCTTTTAACGCTGTAACAAAATGAAGTTTATAAATCTGCTTATACATTGTAATCTCAGGTAAAAATTATTAGATGACTTTACTTGGGATGACATTTTGGTTTACAATAAAAATTGCTGTTTGTATTTGAAGATCCTTAAAAAAATGTTAAAAAATCAGGGCTATGGATTTTCTAAAATTATGAAATAATCATTGGTTGGTAACGTACTAATATTCTTCAAATAAAGTACCATTTTGCATACTGTTTTATTACTTTCCTCACGAATAAACAATATTATTTTTTAAAGTACAGGTTCTGAAATAATATAAACTGTTTATTATTTTCTTTTTCGAATAAGATTTACTTTTTCTCATAGATTTGATAGTGTAAACTAAGACTGTCATATTAACAAAGTGCATAAGCGTGTGCAATATTGTTAAGTGCAATACAATGTAAATAGACTAAAAATAATTATGCAAAATTAAAATTCTATAATTATTTGTGAGCTCAAAACAATACATCAGTATTTTTAAATTCTTTAAATCTCTTTTCAGATTTAAACAATATCAACCTAATTTTGTTAGTAACACATAACTACAAGTTTCTCTCGAAACGTTCGCTATAGACAGATTCCTCAAACACCGGTTTACCGAAGGACTCAATAATTCAATTACTGGTACAACACGAGTGAATAATTCAATTCTTAAGTGTCCTAAATCGTTCGAGCCAACCCTAGCACCGATCATGGTAATTATTGAACCACCAGGGTGAAAGGATATTACCGATAAGGTGGTATGTCCATAAAACTCATCCCCCACGATCTCCAGAACACTATCATCCCTCCTAAATTCCATTCCTTTCGGTACATTGCCCAGTTTCTTTTCTTCTCAATAGATAACGCGTAAATCAGAGAGCCAGTGAAATCCAAAAAACATGTTTCCCATGCACGTGGATGCACCGTCTGATCGCAAGACGATCGTAAGATTCAATTCGGAGGCACGTTTCCGGTCTCTTTACACAGGGACGAACGGCCAGCGTGAGTCTTCCTTTATCGACATGCGCCATCTTTATTGATATCGAAAACCTTCCAGCTGTTTGGCGAAAAATCGGGCAGAATCAGATGATCCATGTGTCGTCGTCTGTGTTATCGAGCGAACTTCAATTATGGGAGACGTTTAGTATGGTGACCGTAGTGTATTCCAGTGAAAGGTCGAGACCGGATTTTTCGGTCGCTCATATAAGGACATTTCTTGTGGAAAATGGAGACAGCAGACGCTATTTTCTACACACTATAACGCTCAAACATAAATTTAACACCTTCTTACACTTCTTCTTACATACCTCTTGAAATATCTCCGTTATTATAAACGCTGCACGAAAATGTTATGAATAAAAGTTAGAGGATTTAAAGCTATTCATAATGCAGGAATAACAGTTTATTGACAAGTGCCAAAGAAATACGAAAGTGACTTTCGTTGCCGTTTCTTTGCTAAATGAAGTGATTTATTTTCTGTACTCTCACTGTATCTCATCTGTGTACTAAGATAGAGTGGTTCACGCAAATATTCGGACACTATTTAAATCTAAATAATTTTTTAAAAATTGAATCGTACGATTTGACTTTTCTGGAGCAACTAGATGCATTGATTTATTAAATTACATGCAAGAATAATTTTGAAATAATTCTAATTGGTAGAGATTACATGAAAAAAATAAAAATCGCCCTAAGGATTAAAATTGATCTAAATAAAGGCAACAATGATTTGCGAATTATTTCCGGAGGATATCTGATTTACAATTTGGTTAGAAAATAATTTTTTATACATTCTATAAGACGGGAAATATTTTCTCTCTCTCTCTCTCTCTCTCTCTCTCTCTCTCTCTCTCTCTCTCTCTCTCTCTCTCTCTCTCTCTTTCTATCTCTCTCCTGTTCTCTCTCTCTCTCTCTCTCTCTCTATCTCTCTCCTGTTCTCTCTCTCTCTCTCTCTCTCTCTCTCTCTCTCTTCTTAAAGTGAGATTAGAATGCAATACGAGCAGGAATGTAATTGGACAGGAGAATTTGGAAAATATAGAGGACATTTAAAAGAATGTTGTTAAGGCGGATTCAGATTTGGAGTTTTAATCTCCTAAATTGCTTGGCTTCGTTCTTGACAGAGTTATTTCAAGAGAGTTCGGCCTTGTGCTTCAGATGGCAAAAGGATGAAACAGATTTTCGCCATTTATGTAATAGGTCCATTTTTGTTTGGGGTTGCTTGTAGATGCTGCAGATATTCAAATAAGCTTATATACATAAATTCGCAGAAACAGGAATTCAAGGTGATTGTCGTTAATTTACAAAAGAAAAAAATTATTCTACACTACATTCACTATAACATTTTCGTCCAATTTATTGACTTTGAATAATAAGATTCTTTTCTTTATTTAATTGTTTCACGTCGCATAAATTGCAAGGTTAATAGCGACGAAAGCGTGTGCCATTACTGTACAACTTTTAGGATTTTGGTTTATTTAATAAATTCGAAGAGATTTTGTAATTTTTTTTGTCAAAGTTACCTTTCAATGTATTTCCTGTTTTGTATTTTTTGTGATAGAAGTGATCGACTGCACTTATTGCAAAATCCTTTCGATTTAATGGGAAACAGTAAAAACGTTTATAGCATTTAAAATGGTGTTGCACTACTTTCAGCTTATTAAAATTGAAAAAATATATATCTATGTATCTCCTGTGACTTGTATTAAATAATAACAATATTTATTTTGCATAAAAACTGCAGCTTGTTTACATTCATGTAATTCATAAAGTATTAGCTATTGATAACTGTTGTTTATGATTTGTGATAGTGATTTATGATAGTGATACGGTTCAATTGATAAGTTGAATCTTTAATTTGCAATTAAAAAATAAATAGTTTTCACAGTTAATTTAGTTCTGTTTCAACAAGCAAACTAAAGAAATAGTTTTCTGTTACCACGTATTTGTATACAAGTCAGAGTTTTAAAGAGATGTTGAACACTTTTAATAAGTTATGCTAAGTTTCATTATACGTAAAACTTCTTTAACACTAAACCTACCGACATTTCATGTATACCTAATCCTACCATGAGCGGCCAAATGACTTCTTAAAAAAAAACATATGTATCTTAATATAAAAAGAGATTTTAGCCAATTGGATAGTAAACAAAATATTTTTCTGATGCTACAATAAAAAACCGCTCCCCGCTTTTCTATTTAGAAAGTCTTATTTACCTTTATGCATTTTCAGCACATTTTTTAAAAATTACAGCATTTTGTATAGCACATTTTCCACATACGTATTTTTTACATTTCATACAAATTTTGTTAGTCTTATTGACTTTACAATATCTTATTTGACAAGATTTCCGTCCAGAAAAATCTGTAGTTGTGTTTATTATTGTTTTTGATGAACATTCTTTGCTTAGCTGTCTCTCCTTCTGATATTCGGTCCCAAGCTCTTCTGCTAATTGAAATAAAAATTCTTGCCTCGATATTTCTCTCCGGTCGTTTCTTTATATAAAATCCAAGCATTTATCCCGGCTAAATCTAAGATATTGAAAAATACCTGTAAAGGCCATCTTTGACATTTAGATTTTATACTATATTTTCTGGCCATTTAATCGGTTACATCAATAGCGGAAACTTCTTGGTCATCTTCCGAACAATCCTCGTCGATATTATTTATTTTGTCTAATAAATTGATATTCCTCGAATGTCTTGACATTTTTGAGCATGAATATATAAATGATAAAGTAAAAACTAAAATATAAAAATATGAATGAAACGGGGCAAAAACATGGAGACCAGAAATAAAAAAAAAACAATTGTAAATCATACCACAAAATATTGTTGGGTCTGTTGACTTTGTCGAAACTATCACTTATACCACGTAATAATTTCTATTATACACTGTGAAATTTTGATGGCCTCTGTTCGGATTGCAAGACCATACTGTCGTAGAAACAACGCTATGCATTTGTTCCAATCGCGCGTTTGTCTACACTGTAGATCCACAATTACATTGTAGACTCGTAAAACAATTTCAGGAGTGCGCTTTTCGAAGAATATAGTCGTAAATAACATGAATTTTTCAAATGGTCAAATGACCGTTCGTGGTAGACTATACATGCTATACATTTTTTTCGGAAAGTAAACAATAAAGAAAGTTGTGAATATTGAAAAATGGGTTGTATGTATATTATAGGAAAAGTCAATAAGCTACATGGTGATACAGTAACGTTGTATACGAGAAATTTTAAACGAAATTTCAGAAACGATCATTTGACCGCGCATGGTAGGTTTAGTGTTAAAAAAATTCTCATACCATAAGTTTAAATAAGAACAGATCAAGAGGTACTTTTGAAAATTACAGTTTTGGTTTAAATGTAACTGATAAATCATAAGAATAAAAGGTTTTCTATAACAGAATCAGATATTTTGTTTGTAAATACAGTACAAGTGATAAAATATTAAAATAACTAACGAAAATCATGTATTAGATAAATAGAATTTCGTCAATATTAAATAATTATTCTAGTTAATAATTAAATTAATATTCTAAATACATTGTTTAATAACATGTGTTATTTTAAGCACGTCATAAACCATATTTCTTCCAGTGATGCAAAATAACATGAGTGATGCTTAAATAACAAAACAATGAATGGAAACATATTGATATTCTCTATCATAAAGTTATACGTATTGCGTTGTAGAATATTTATGATGAGCATATATTTTGAAATATCTATTCGATGAGAATTCTTTTAACAAGCCTTTTCAGAAAAATTCGACGAATAATTCCCGAAACGAAGCAGTTCTCTTTGGAAAAATTCGACCAATAATTCCTGAAACGAAACAGTTCGAACAGAATCGTTTATAAACCGGAAGATAACCGTATATTTTCAGTCTAGCTACAAATTGTTTGATAACTGAAAATCCAGGTGCGCTGTTGCAATAAAAATTTTACTGTATCAATCAACGTATTCGAAGGTGCAAAGGTAAGAACTAGGAATGTCCGAAAATAAAATTGAAACGAATTTAACGATGGAAATACGGGCAGTAGTCGGGGGCCCAAGGCGACATCGTAAAATCGAGGGTTAGAGGGGTACACCTTATGCAGGGTTTGAGTTTGCGGTGGGGTGGAAGAAAAAAAATAGCAGTAAACCTAGGCAAGGATGGCAGATTGCCCCACAGGGATAGAAGTCGGAGTAACAGTGGCTGGTGATTCAATAAAGCAGATAACATATAGAGAACAAGGTTGTGGAAGCCGGCTTGCACAGCTGACTATTGGAAATCTTCCAGAAACCTCTAGACACGTTGGAATAGAGATTCGAAGCTGACGGAAAAGTTTCAACTTCTACCGACCAAAGTATCCGCTATCTCTAGAATAACATTTATGTCTAGCAATGTTCTACCATGTTAAGGATTTGACGAAAATTAACACCGCAGTGTCGGACAACGTGATTGTTCTGGAATACTGTGTTCCAGGTAGAAGCGTTCATGGCACGGTCAAGAAGAACCGTCCGTGGACGAGAAATGGCCGATTGTCGTGTTCAAAGGGTCTCGTTAGTGGGGACTGTTCAGTAATTTATTGAATACAAATTTATTAACCCTCTGTGGGGCCGTGTAACTTTCAAGTCACATGTTAATATACTGAAATTTTTCCAAATGATTTTAGTTTCTTATAAGATAACGTATACATCTAAATTATATAATATCTCTGAGGTAACAAATAAGAATATTGATAACGGTTGACAACACCGTTAACCTGAAACATCAAAGTAAATGCCTTGCAAGTTGTCTGCAGATGGAAACCAATGGAACAATCTTGTGCAATTTATATTATTTGTGCTTCTATCTATTAAACAAAACAAAGCGTACATAATAGCTTTAGATTTGCATATTAATAACAACTTATTTTTTTCCAATTTCAATAATCATTTTGTTACTATATGTATATGATACAGTTTTGTGACTTTCAGGTTACAGTAGACTATTATAATAGATTTTGGTATATTTAGGATAATGCTTGTGCTTTTTTCTATTTTCAGAGTTATATATCCACAATATGGGAACATAATCACATAAAAGTAATAGAGACATTATAATTAGACGCATTAGCGGTAATAGATCCGACGATTCTTCATTACGCGACGACGCATAAATATTATTGACAATGATGAAGGATTTAGTATCGAATCATCAGCGGATAAGGAAACTTCCGAACCACAAAAAATTGTTTAGCAATCAGTATACCAGATGAATTGTTGTCATTGTCCTTGAAAAGGAGATTTCCCGAAAGATCCCGAAGGATCCTGCTCTCCTGTGACCCATTTTCAAAAACTATTTGACAATGAAATTATAAATGATATATTTGACTACATCAATGCATACGCACTGCAGTGTGATTCAACAACAGCGTTCCAAAAATGCAATGTTCCCAATACAACGTACATTCATATTTAACGCCAAGTGCAAACTGTTTATGGAATTTCGCGCTTAAGCTTTTATTCAAAGAAGTGCAAACATCGTAATCTGTTGTTACTGCAAAGTTACAAAGTTACAAATTATAATAAAATTTTTTTAACTGGTAAATTTTTTTTAATCTGCATATATAAGTTGGTGATTGTTGATTTTCTGTTGAATACATTTTTTATATTTAAAAAGAAAGTTCGGTCCATAGAGGGTTACCGTAACATGTTAGGGGATCGCATAAATATATTGATAATTTCTCTTTCTCTTTACAATTACACTCTCGTTTTTAACTAGATGCCCTCTCACTCTCAACTCTCCCTTTATAGTGGATGTTCATTCCCTGAAAAACAAACTGTTGGAAATTGCCACGTATTAGGTCAATCGGAAAGTTCTGTCCATCTAGCGTCGAGTTCGAAGTAGCTCGAACTGTGGGTAACTATAACCTCTAAAGTAAGGCTAACTTTTTAGTTTGAACATCTGTTAATAAAACTCAGTACACAACAATTTACGCTTGCATCAATAACTTCGTTTTTTTTTCTACATTGAAGATGTCGGAATTTGAGCCGAATAAGCGTCATTTGCGCGAAGTGTTAGTCTTTTGTTTCAATTGGAAGAAAACGGCAGCTGAAGCTCATCGAATGATTGTAGAACGTTTATGGCGATAATGCTGTTTCCGATAAAACATGTGGAGAGTGGTTTCGACGTTTTAAAAATGGTTATTTTTCTTTGGAGGACAAAGAGCGTTCTGGACGGCCACGAGTATTCGAAGACGAAGAATTGCAGACGTTAGTGGATGAAGATCCATGTCAAACGCAAAAACAAATTGCAGACGCGTTAAATTGTGCTCAATCTGTCATTTCCGACCGTTTAAAAGCCTTAGGGAAGGTCTACAAGGAAGGAAAGTGGGTCCCATATGAACTCAAGCTAAGAGACATTGAAAGGCGGAAAACCATCTGCGAAATTTTGCTTGCTAGGCAACAAAGAAAGGGGTTTCTCCATCGTCTCATCACTGAGGATGAAAAATGGATTTATTTTGACAATTCTAAACGTCGAAAAACTATTTGTGATCCTGGCCAACCCTCAACATCGACGCCAAAGCGGAATATCCACGGAAAAAAGGCTTTACTCTGTATTTGGTGGGATCAGGAAGGTGTGGTATACTATGAACTGCTAAAAACTGGTCAAACAGTCACAGGAGATCTCTACCGACAACAAATTATCCGTTTGAGTCGAGCATTGCACGAAAAACGACCACAATATGAAACGAGACAGCGTGAGGTGATTTTGCTGCATGACAATGCTCGGCCTCACGTCTCAAAAATTGTCAAGGAAACGATAGAAGCACTTCGCTGGGAAGTGCTAGCACATGCGGCTTATTCACCAGACTGTGCCCCATCTGACTACCACTTGTTTCGGTCGATGGCACAGCACTTGCTGAAGAACGATTTAATTCGTACGAAGATCTCGAAAAATGGATCTCCGCCTGGATAACCTCCAAAGATGAATCATTCTTTTGACGCAGAATTCGCTTGCTGCCCGAAAGATGGGAAAAAGTCATCGATAACGATGGACAATATTTTTATTAACGTACTTTTTCATTTTCTTTCATGAATAAAGCTATACTTTTTGTAAAAAAACGGACGGAACTTTCCGATTTACCTAATACATATGCGATCATATTCTATGTATTGAGCAGGCTCAACACCTTCTTAGATGCAAATGTAGCGTTATTAATTTATTATCCTGATGTTCGCTTGTATCGATTACCTCGCGTGGATTGATTAGTATTGTCACCAGTCAGTTAAGTAGATTCTAATCTAGACATTAGGTGTAATGAATGCCAAAACACTTACACAACACCTTGAGACCAAGAGCTATTCCGAACGCATAGTCGACGCTGATTGACGCGCTAGCCATATCCCAAAATAGTATAGCACATTTCTTTACCTCAAACAGATTCGAAACTTGAACGTCATACATTAAACTGGAACGTCATACAGTTCCAAACTCGATTCACAAACAAGCAACCGCCGAAACACTACTTTACGAGCGTCACCGACATTTTATACCTAGAAACACTCACTATTCAACAATAAAGTAAAGTTATTGTTGGAAATACAAGCATATTATTTTTATCTGCAGTTCGAGACAACCGCGGCAATCGCGGATTTGATGGACCAATGGACGTAACGCATTTCTCAGTCCTTCGTGCTCTCCCTTTGGCCAATCATTGTTACGCCGTAACAACATTTAAATATACAAACAATACATACATTTTTCCATAAATTTAATGTAAGCACCCGCTATATATTAAACCGAAGCATTCGAACGTTTGTTCTTTATAGTTTTTAAGATTAGAATTCTTCTGGAGTCCGCCGTGGGCACAGCGCGTTTACCGAGAACGGATCG
Organism: Agapostemon virescens; assembly: GCA_028453745.1. Classification (NCBI taxonomy): domain Eukaryota; kingdom Metazoa; phylum Arthropoda; class Insecta; order Hymenoptera; family Halictidae; genus Agapostemon; species Agapostemon virescens. The sequence continues at coordinate 20,297,018 of CM052098.1, forward strand.
ACAGCTAGTATAATTAACCCTTTACACTCGAGACCTTTTTTGCGCAGACGAGAGGTTTCGGAGTATTTTTGGTAAATTTCTTACCTCTAATTTACAATGATTACACATACAAATTAATGTATAAAATTTTTATATTTTACCATTTTGCGAATCTTTACACCTTTAGGAAGATAATTTCTTAAATATTAATCTTTGTAATTTTGCTTTGTATGATATTTGATATAATAATTGTCAAGATGGATGCCCAATTTGTCGAGAAAAGTATTACAATAATATGTTATTTGAAGTCTTTTGGGTTTATTTCTTTGAGAGCAGACTCTGCAATTCTTCATAACTCCTGTTACAATATTATGCAGCTTTGCATTCAAGCGGATATCTTTGAAATTGGAGGTTGAAGTTGAAGCTTCTCGGTCATGTGTTTGTCGAAAATCTCCAGCCAGTTCGTTAACTAAGTTTTTCACATTAGCATAAAAAAAATTAAAAAATTTTATATAAATTAAGGTTATGTAAAATATTTTTAATTTAATTTTGTTGCTGTTCTCTTCTCTACTGTTTAGTGGTTTTATAAAGAGTATAAGAATTTATTATACAAATTTCTAGACCGCAAAAAAACAATTTACGCTACCATTTCAAAGATATTTTCAGGAAACAGTACGTTGAGGCATACTGATCTGCACGATCGACACCGTTCATATGTTTCATATAATTTATTACAATATTAAGCTTTTTGACGGTAACTTCAATACCATCTCGTAAAATTCTTTTTGCAGGAGTCATTCCTGCATAATTCCAGTTGGTCAGGCATGTGACAACCCAATTGTCCTTCCATGCTAAAACTAAGATATTTCCTTTGCGATATGTTACTGTAGATTTCTCGCGAAATTTTGCTTCCTTTATTTGATTTGGCAGATGCTTCCTATTTGTTAAGACTATACATAAAGGGTGTTATTCACATGGCGCTTGTCTCTCTAAAAACGCCACAAGAAACGTTTAAGGCGAGATGAGGTTCTGGTGAGCGAGACTCACCTCTCGAGTTGCGGTATCGAATAATGTGGTGAGTGAGAGTCACCTCTCGAGTGCAAAGGGTTAAAACTCCACCGAGGACAGATTCGATAAGAATTCTCGTCAGTTGTAACATCGTAGTAAGGGTCCGTCCCTTAAATAGTCAGTAACCGTTTATACAGTCCATTCAAATACAAAGTCTCACTTAAATCCAACGCGAGTTGATAAACGGTGTCGGTTCAGCTCACATCCACCATAATCCTCTGCGATCCTCGAGAGCAGTCAGCCCTCTGGTTACAAACAATGATAGAGCCGTTTTGAATGTTTGTTCCGTCCAATGTCGCTGATTCAGGACAACAACGCTCTAGTTTTACGACAGTAAATATAATGTATTAGGGGTGTTACGTCGTAACTATGTTTAGATATACTGCAACATATACATATTTTTTCATAAATTTAATTTAGGCACCCGGTATATTTTAAGTTAAAGCATTTGTACTTTTCCACTATCATAAACCGCTGAAACATCCCACATATCGAACGTCTTACAACGAGACGCGAGGAAAACCCAGGACAACTGTCTGTGATCGTGCAGCTTGACCAAGTCACTGTCAACCCTGATTGGTGCGAGCAGTGTGCTGGTAAATATTCCAAATAACTCAATACATTCGTAAAAATTGCAATATAATGCAAAATAATCCGGATAATACCGGCTAATTTTTGTAAAATAATTCCGTTTCTATCGATCAATTTTTGCAAAATAATTCTGTTTCTATTGACCAACTTTTGCAAAATGAGCGTGTTAATAATGAACAATTTTCATAAAATAACTAAGCTAATTTGGATTGATTTTTACAAAACTATTCTGTTACTATCGATCAATCTTTTGCAAAATAATTTTGTTTCTATTTACCAATTTTTGCAAAATAAATGGGTTAATATTGATCAATTTACACAAAATATCTCGTATAATATGGGTTAATTTGTGTAAAATAATTCTGTTTCTATTGGCCAATTTTTGCAAAATAATTCGGCCCTTAAGGGCTTGAAATTTAAGATCGAGAAATTTTTGCTACTGAATCTAAAAGTTTTGAGAGATAAGTAGCAAGGAGTTATTCGTTGGCGCACCTAATGTAAGAAAAAGTGATATATGTCTCCAGAGAGAGAGAGAGTATAAGGATGATCTCTTAAGCGTGCTCACAAAACAAGCCTGAAGGGATCACGGTGACAAACGATATCCTTTTTAGTAAATCTTCCGATCGGCAATTCCGCGAGTTCATTCAGCAGAAAATTCCATTCCCGTAAATTGTGAAAATGTTCTACTGGAGGGTGAGCGTAAACGGAAGATGCCAAAGGGATAATAATTCTACGCACGGCCATTTTTCTTGTATCTATATGGGACCACATTCGTTATTGTACGTTTTACTCCATTATACCATTGTTATAACCTAGCGAATTATATTTTTCAACCGAACAAATAACGCGTGTTACAAATAGAATTAATTTTAAGGTAATTGAAAATGTCTCAAGAAAATATTTCTAAATTTCACTAATTCTAAAGTAAAAATCTGAAATTTATTATTTTGACTCATCTACTTCCTATATCAATTTACACATTTAAAATTGCACATAAAATTACACATTTTCCGTTGATTTTGATTAAAAGTATGTTCGACATATCATTTTGTTAATAATGAACGACCTAAATAATCTAAGTTTAAATTTATTACACCTTGTCTGGTTATTTGTATTTTCAAAGAAAATATTTATAGGCTCAGTTATGTATCTTGTCATCATAATGATTTTTATCAGTGTGCCAATTAGACACCAAGGGACAAATCCAGTTCGAAAAGATGAGCAACGGATTAGAGACAAAAAATGGTTCATTTCGGTTTTGTAAAATTTTGGAAATAGGCTTTCAGGTTTGACGGCCCGGTTCCAAATTTTAGAATTAATATCATAATTCTAATATATTCTCAATGGCAATATATCGATTGGTCATTGACATAATATTCTATCATGATAGTTAATTTCAATGAAAATTTTAATTAAACTGCGGATTTTACGCCTCTGTAGCAAAAATTAATAACTGCAATTTAAAACAGTGCAAAGATAAAAGGAACTGAAGAGAATGGATACATTGCACTTACACTACTAATAACATTAAAGTATTATTCTTAGTTACAAATATCCCACTTAAATTCTAATTTTTCAGTGGCCACTTTATGTTATTTATTTACGTAAAGGTCAATGATATGATTTATGTGATTTGAAAGAACTGGCTTTAAAACCATGTAAGAGACAATTGATACGTGAAGTTTCAAATGGCTGTTATAAAATCATTAGAAGCATTCGCTTATAAAAGTTGAAAATATTTTATAAGTAATAAAAAATAAATAAATAATTCAACATTATTGTCGATATTAAACAAGTAATGGAATATGGCTTGCAGCTCATGTTTGTTATCTTGTTTATCTCTTTTATGTCTAATTTAAAGGAATTTTTCAGAATGATTTAGTTAGTGTTATAGCAATTTTAAAAATAACTAATGTTACTGTCAAGTCAAAACGAGATGGGACAATTTCACTGATTGATTATTATTTTTATCTGCAGATTGAAAAAGAAGGTTTTATAAGAACATCATTCTAAAGTGTGTGTTTCCACCAGTTTTTGAAATTGAGCATTTAGGATCCTTTTCGAGGAAGAATTTACTCTCGGCTCGGCATTCTTCGATCCTGGAAATGTTTGGAAGCTTTCGAAGAATGGGGAAAACGCTTGAGTTTCGCGTAATCGATCGCGTTCCCGCTCGGTTTATTGGAAACACGGCACTTCGAGAGTGCAATAACGGACAAGATTCTGGAAACTGGCTCGTCGCGATCATGGTGATGATTTGGCAACGAAATAACGAATATGAAAATGAAAAATTGGCAAATAAATTTTAAAGATACTGCTAAGAACGGACCATTGTACGTTTCTGAATATAATTATGGGAGATTGTGAAATTGATATATTTTTAAAAAAAGGACGATTGTATAAACGAAATAAAGTCTTAATAACCATTTTCAAAGTGTACATTCAAATCTCAATCTTAAAATAAAAACACAGAAAAGAATATATTTAAATTGCGTTACTTCGCAAACCATGTTTTAATAACGTTTTTGCATATGTACACTCAACTTTCTGTCCTACAATAAATTGCTTTTTAAAAATATTACTTCCCAAACAATGTTTTAATAACTCTTTTGCATATGTGCACTCCACTCTCTGTCCTGCAACAAAAACACATAGGAATTATTTAAAATCACGCCAAAAAATTGTATTTAAAAAATATAACTTCGCAAACAATGTTTTAATAATCCTTTTGCATACGTGCATTCAATTTTCTATCCTACAACAAACACACAGGCATTATTTAGAGTCACACCAAAAACTTGTATTCAAAAAACGTTACTTCGCAAACAATGTTTTAATAACCTTTTCGCATGTGTACATGCAACTCTCCGTCCTGTAAAAACACACACACACACAGGAATTATTTATAATTACTGAATGAAATGTATCTAAAAATTATTACTTCGGAAATAATGTGAAATATTTCAAACCTACTTCTGCGGAAATCTTACATACCTAATCGTAATATATATTGAAAGCTTTAATGACAAAGAAAAATTTTCCTTTCAAAAATATAGTTCAAATGCATTCTACTTGTTCTTATTTCAAATGCGTCAGATTTCTATACATTGACAAAGTTTGTAAACTTATTTTTTTTGTAGTACATTCGAATAAACCAAATTTCATTGCGATTATATAAATGCGAAAGCGATTTTGTGATCAATTTTGTGAGTGAACATTATTTTGATACGTGAAAGTGAGCCAATTTAATGGTCATTTATTTTAGCATCTATCGCAGTCATACGCCTTTCAATTTTGATAGCATCTAGTGTCAAAGTAGATGTGAATTTATGTCAAAGAGAATCTTGACATTCCGATTAGAAAAAATGATACAATCTTCTCCATGTATTGACATTTTTTCCACTGTTAGCTTAAATCTGAATGCCAACTCGACTGTTGACCAAGTTTCAAAAAAGTCTTCGACTGAACTATACATATTACAATTAGTAGTGAAAGTACACTAAATCTCAACTTGATTAGTTGAAAATTGACTGGGAAAAATATAAATGAGTATTCAATTGTTCTATCCACAAAACTGCTTATTTCTCATAGCGCGTTTGTAAAATTCAAGCTTACTGAATTCAAGTTTACTATATTTTATTTGATCACGATACTGCTGAGATACTACTCCCAAAAGTTACATAGGACTGGTTTAAAATGACTTCAAGGTTGTGGTTAAAAGCAACTCGAAAGGAAAAGGAGCAGATCAAGAAAGTGTAGTCAGTGCAAACGCGAGGAAGGAAGCAGTGGTTTTAGGGTCTAAAAAGAAGCAGCAAACAAAGGTGTCAAAGGGAAGACGAAGCTGGAAGGTTGAGTAATTGGAGAAAGAAATGTGAGAAAGATAAATAACTCCAAGAGAATAATAAATGGCAACAACGTGGAAAGATGAAGGATAAAATAGGCAAACAATACGTTGAATATAATACTATCAAGAATCGTAATTGGTACGAAGATTGAAAATGTTTTTAGTAGATTCAATTTTATGCTACGCTTATTTTACAAACATTGTGATTACGAACATGCATTTACAAAGACATACTAAGTAGACGTACATATACTACGTAAAATAGTCATCCTTGATTCTAATCATCTTCCCCTTAAACTTAATTCACCAGTAATTGCTATTTTGCTTTTGTAAACGAACCTGATATTGTAAATAATAATAGACACTAATAAAAATTTGATCATTGATTGGATTTGTAAATTTGAATGCTTCAAATTGAATTCCCAGTCAACACAAATTTTTGCATTGAAAATTAATATTTTTCATGCACTTATATCCGCAGATTTAATTAATCATTTAATTATATTATATAAAATATTATATAATTATATAAAAAATAAATATATTATATAATTATATAA
>CM052098.1:20303456-20321118 GCA_028453745.1 Agapostemon virescens
TATTTATTATTAAACAATAGTTTAGCCCAGAGAATATTATTTATGTGTGATATTAACAATCATTGTAAAGGTGACGACACAGGGAGACACGACGACATGAATGCAATCGCGACGAAAGCTTTAATCTAAAAGTATCTGCAACAAACAAATAAAATTTATGTTATTACAAACTACAATGAATGTTATGTTATATTATAAAACAATAACTTCAAATTTACTATTGCAAACGATCGAAACTAGCAACAATTTTTGGAATAGCACAATGTCCGAATATTAATAAGGGTCACTATAGCTCCGAGGAGCAGAGTAATTTTAGTTGGAAGATGATTGAAGATTTTATTTGCCTCGCGAACATATCTGAATTGCTCAGAGTGTTAGTTCCATCGTAATCGTTGCAGTCAGGGAGAGACGGGGTAGGTTAAAACTGCGAAGGAGTAAGTCGTCCGAGGGCTACAATAACGGCTCGTAAAAAGAAGAGAAAAAATGGGGTCGAAGAAGGTGTGGTAGGGGATCGAGAATGGAGATGGAAGGCTCAGAATTTGAAACGAAAGAAGAGGGCAAGGCGGTGCAAGGTACGGCCGCATCCAAGCGAGCTTTCAACGCGAAAGCTGCCGTAAAGCCAGCCGTTTCAACGAATGTTAGGAATATCAATCTCTGCGAGCTAAAACCAGCATACACATTGTAAGAATAGATTGAATAGGGACTAGCAGGGGTTCTGAATGGTATCGAATACTACGAAATATCCTGGTTACTGGGTAAACTGAAAGGCGCAGATCTGCCCCACCTGTTTATACCGGGTATCTATTAGCAACCCTCGAGAAGACAGGACTACTTATCTCCGAGTTTCTTTCTGAATTTCCCGTATAAGACAGAGGGACATTTGAATATTCATTTTAAATGGAATGAAACAAACCTAAAAGTAGGCTGTAAATTAGTTTCAATACTAAATAGGAAAAGTTAGTATTTCGAGCGTTTATTCTATCAAAATTGTCGCTGGTTTAATTTTATAACGTTTTAATTTACGACAGTAGATTCAATGTATTTTGCATTCGCAAAATTACATCTATTGCTCTAAAAGTTTAAAGCTGTAAAAATCCGAGTTCAATATGTACTACGTCAATGTTCAAAGTACTCGCGATGTTCGATGTACAAAATTCAGTATGTTCTCGCGATCTGCACAAGTCCAGTGTTCAGAATAATCTACCGATGTGCACTTGTTCGAGGTTCAAAATGCTCTGTAAATGTGTGAGTACTTCAATGTTTGAAATTAACTAGATGCGTACAATTTCGAAGTTCAAAATACTCTGTAGATGTGTACTATTACAATGTTTGAAATGATTGAAACGAAATGAAGTATCTACAGTACTTGGAAACAAAGTACGTACACAAGTTCACATTTTAATGCTCGATAGGTTTAGTATTAAACGAATATATAAAATTAGGAAACTATTGAAACGAAATGAAGTATTTAAAATACTTGAAAACAAAATACATACACGATCTCACATTTACACAGAGAATACAGCTCTGTAATTTTTATAAAAGGAGTTCACAACAAAATGCAATTACGATGAATATCGAATACCATTTTTCATCTACAAGCATTAAGTAACAAGACAAACAGATTTTCAAAAACATATTCCTTATCCTGTTAATTTTCAAACAATGTGGTATCGTGCAGAGAAGATCGGACCAAAGTGCAATGAAATAAAGCTGAAGACTCTGTTTCCTACGAGGATATTAGAGTGAATGATATATCATAGTTATTGACATTTATGACGCATAAAAGTGCTACAATAACAGTAGCTCGATATCCAGCTGGCTTTTACTTTTACGGAGTCATAGAAGGCGTATACTGCAGATAGTAAAATTACGCTTATTTAGGATACGAGTAGTTGTAAAGGGGCGAACAATGGAACCATTCAACTCGAGTGGTTTGATCCTAAACCCTGTTACTTTTTCGCTACACGTGAGATTTACGAGAATCGATAGCGTTACAACATTCGTGTCCGTGTATGTCCATTTACACGGTCACGTACATTACGTTCTAATAAGTAATAAATGTCCGAGCTTCCACCGAGTCGCGCTACTTGGATTGATACAAGACTGCCTGGAGTGCAATACTGGTACGTGGCTGAAGCTGTATGAAATTCTAACTGACTGTATGTCGAGTTACACGACTTTCCGGTTTCCTGACTGCACAGTGAATCACATTACTTCTCAAAGTTGTGCCATATATTGGCTCGTACTACTGGTCGGCTGCGTGACCAAGTGCCAGATCGTATTCCTTTGGTGACTCTGGCTGAAAAACGTAACAACCGAAAGGATCTTCTCGATGAGAGATGTAAATAAATATAAGAGATCGTTATTCAAGTTATTATAGCGTAAATGCGTCTCACTTGATCGTCGTTCGTGAAAATTCTCTCCTAGATAATGTTGAATGTTTTATTTTATCTTAATTAAAGAAATGGTTCCTCATAATAAATTTGGATATTTTTGATGAAAGGCTTTAGTCGAATTAACCTTGTTTGAATATTTGGAAACGGTTGATATTAAATGTTATCACGCCAAGAATATTGCAGAGTGAATTTAACTAACTGCACGTTATAATAATTTCTGATAACTAAATTCTGAACTAATAAAATGAAGTAGTTATAACAATTTTTAATTAAGTATATGGAATTGAAGAATAACTTTTCAAAGACATGTACGCACAGTATTGACTCTGAACAATATTTATATTTAATAATATTTACTAATATTTTAAATCATTATTAAAGATATAAATCACAATGCTTATAAGTCACTAATTGTTTTATAAGTCACTAAACCATTCTTGGTATAAATGCATAAAATTTACACTAATAAATTATTGAAAGTCTTATTACTATACAATACAATATTATTTTAGAGAATTCATTACATTCTACATATTTCAATTATTCTACGGAATAATATTATATATTAATTCTACTATTATAATATTGCTTATTAATAATAATATAACGTAATATTACTATTATTCAATTTATAACAATATTGTATAATAGTTCTACAGAATAATATTTTATAACAATATTGTATAATAATTCTACAGATTAATATTGTATAACAATATTGTATAGTAATTCTACAGAATAATATTGTATAATAATAGCTCTAACAAGATTTTCAATAATTTATTCCTGAACTGCAAATATTATGTATTTATGATAAAAATAGTTTAACAACTCAGAAAACCCTACAGGTGTTAATAGTGTTGAATAATGTTACACTATTTTCGACTTATCCAAATCGTTGAATCAGAAAACAGATTCTCTACTGACATTAATTTCTTGTGATCAACTTAGAAAATTTTTATTATGCATAAAAATCCACAATTCAGCGATGTAAAAATCATTCTTAAAAGTATCAATATTGTATATTGATAAAAATTAATCAATCAAGATTTGGTATCTCATATTTCTTCCATCTCCTCTAAATTAAGATATTTGTTGTTAAACTATTTTGGTTATGAGCTTAGTGCACGACACATTAATTCATTACAATCGCCTGTACCGAAAGATTAATGTTGAAATGTCAAGTAATTAGGTGAAATGATAAACTGTTAGATCTGTAAATCATGGAAGAACATACTGTCTGCATTTTGACTATCTGGATACGGCTGTAGTACTCCGCGATACTTGTTCGAGCAAATGCTGGTTATGGTCTACACGAACTACCAGAATTACACCCATTCAGCTCGTGTGACAATCTACATGTCCTCTTCCACTTATCCGGCGAAACATGACTCAGGTCCTAGTTCGCTAACCGTTGTAAGCGTTAATTTATTACACGATTGTAGACCGCGTACAGGGCAGGAACAAAGTATATCACGCCTACCGCCTTGTGATTTACACAAAACCATCTCGGCAAACAGTATTTGTTGAACGCGTGCGAATAATTGTTAAAAGTGACTCTATCGAGTTGGATTTATTCGTACGTTTCGATCATTAATTTAATAATGCTCGAATATTTAGGAGTGGTGACAGTGGTTTAACAAAAACACGCAACTTGTTTGATAATAAGGTTAGACTTTACTAGTCTCAAGTACGAGTTTTAACACTTAAAATCACTGTTACAAACGAGACAGTGCGAGTTGCATGGAAGTGTTCCAGTGACGGTTGAATTTAGAATCTATCGAGTGCGGAAAAATATTCGGCATTTATACAAAATGTGGTGCAGGCTAGCACACCAACCAGGGTTGACGATGGCTTGGTCGAACGGCATGATCACAGGTAGTTGTCCTGGGTTTTTCTTTGTGCCTGGGTGCAAGATGTTGGTTGTGGGGAAGGTTTTGGAGTTTTATAACAGGAGAAAAGTACGAGTGCCTTGTCTTAAAATATCGGATAGTCGGAAAAGTATTGAGAGATTTTTGTCATTTTTTGATTAAATATTTCTTTTATTCAAAATGAATTTTATTCAAGTATGTATTGGCCATTATTATCTATGACCCTTTGCCATTTTTGGGGTAGACAACTTCTGTGGTTTATCGGCTAAAAACTTGGACAAGTGATTTTTACAGTCCTTTTTCGAATCCAACTATTTACCATCAAGGTAGTTTTGCAGAGATCGAAACAAACGATAATCTGATGGTTGATGGTCTGGACTATACGATGTATGCATCAAAACTTTCCAGGCGAATTAAAAAATTGTTCGATTTCATTACGTTTGAGCAATGATTCGCAGATGGAGACTCGATCCATCAAATTTTTCGCTGTTAAATCATGAGGCACCCAAACATCGAGCTTCTTTTTGTATTCCAGCCTTATGCAAATGATCGAAAACGATTCAATGGTAAATGTTTAATTCCCTAGCATTCTCATGACTGTTTATATGCTGATCTTGCTCAACCATTTGCATTATTTCATCGACTTTTTTAGTGATTGGTCGACCAGAGCGAGGTGCACCTTTAATATCGAAATTTCCAGAACGGAAGCGAGCAAACCATCTAATGCTATTGCATTTGACAAAGCATCTTGACGTAAACACCACAAATTTTTTCCCAGGTTTGTACATGGTTTTTGCCTTTTTTGTAGTAAAATTTGCAGAACATAGCAATTTTTTCAGAAATTTCACTCATTTTCACATTAGTATTACTTTTTACACGATTGATGAAATACAAACCTGTCTGTATGAAAATTATAACCTGAAATGTTACCTTTCAAATGCACGTCAGTATGGCGCAATCTGAATAGTGTTGCCCGACATATGACACCAAACGACATCTAGTGACAAAAATCTCTTAATACTTTTTCAACTATCGAATATACAGGGTGCCTAATTGAAATCTACGGAAAAATTCCTATGTTTGCTATGTAAATGTTACGACGTAACAGTATTATTGTATTCGCAGATCAGAAATTAAGAAAGTTAATTTTTCATAATATGTCCAAAACAGTTAACATTTAATAATAAGTTGAAAAAGCAATGTTTTTGTCATTGTTTATGTCATTTTATGAACACTGAGAAGAAGATAACACCACCGTACTACCTTCGTATACAGACTTAATGGTTCAGTAACCCTTTTAATTCCCGTGATACCAGTTTAGCACGCTTGTTACAAGAATAGTAATGCAACCCGCATCTAATCGGAAATAAGCGTTTAAACAAATTGTTTCGTCGTACTGGAATACGGAAGAGGGCGTGATTGGAATCAAGAGTCGCGACATACAATTTCCGGATGCATGTAGCCGTGTCTGCACTGACGTTATTGTCTCCTCATACTGTTATGTTAAGAACTAAAATTATTTACATTAAATATTGTCCGCGAACCCACAATGAATATTTATTTATTCGTCCGAGTTCACAGGACATGTATTCGACGGTCGAAAGAACTTCATAACGGAACTTTTTGAAAAAAATTCAAAACTATAATAAATACTATCCCAAATTTTAATTCAAATTTAATCTAATGCTCAACCTAAATGAAACCTCTAAATTTTATTTTTTAATATTTTAAAAACAACAAACAATCTATTATTATAAAATTTGAAGGGAAACTTAATCTAGCGCTTAACCTAAATAAAACCTCTAAATTTTATTTTTTAATATTTTGAAAACAACAAGCGATCTATAATTTTAAAATTTTAACTGAAACTTAAGCAAGTCCTTAATCTAAATCAAACCTCTTCATTTTATTTTTTAATAATCTACAAATCTGTTATTACTGGTAATATTATACAAACTCAGTTAAAAAATTACTCACGTGTGCTATTTTTAATTTCTTAGTGACAATTTATAATTTTATGTATTTAACAGATAAAACGATGAGATTACAATTTTAGGATATACGAATTACTGGACACAAGTTATAATATCTCGAAGTTTTGTATTAGATTGAAACAAAACTGCTTTGTGCCAAGCACAAAATGATAACACGCTTGCAAAGTAATACATTTAATCTATTTACAATAAATGTTTAGCGATTAATGAGTACAAATGATGAGAATGATCCAATTTTTTCTCGTGATTTTCAAATGATCCACTAATCAAATACTTACAGTGAGTCACAGCTAAAATTGTACACTACTTATCAGTTTCATCTCGCAAATTAAATAAAAAGTTTACGGGTGATTTGGAAAAAATAATTGTATGGATGTATATTATAAATATATCTACATTTATTATCTATTAATGCAAAAATAAATGAACTTTTTTATATATACAAAACAATAAAGTCATTGATATTTTTGAGTAAAATGAAATTAACAAAGAATTAAATTATGACATCTTCCATTTTCCTTCCATTGTTAGAATATGTTGATTTAGTTTAGATTCTAATCTTATGGATCGCGCAAAAATAATAACTGTATATAGGCAACGAATATTAAAGACGTCTCGTTCGAAGTAAAGCTAACATATTCTACCTCAGCATCGTATTTTGTCTTCCATTTCGTTGCAATCAATTTACTGTCGAAGCTTGTAAGAGACAACCTTTCCAAGAAAATTGCAGTTATATAAAAGTGTTGTTCCCTGAGAAATATTACGTCAGATTACACGTAGTCTGAAAAAAACTTTAAGAGTTGGCATGACAGAGGGAAAGGTTTATCGTCAGGTCCAGAGGATTCCCGAGGTTCTAGAAAAATAAACTGAGTGTGAATTTCTGACGTAGACGTCAATTAAGTTTTATGACGAGCGTTTATTAATGTCGATTATTCTTCAGACGTATTTATTCGTCATATTCGGAGATCTGTGTCAGTAAAAATAAGACATTGCTTCAATGAAATCCTGATTGGCTTTCATAAAAGGAAATATACGAGACTTATTAATATAAAGTGTACAAATTATTTTATCGTTATTTATTCTTGAATTTATTGACTGTTTACAAAAAATTAATTAATTTCACTCCCAAAAATAGTCTGAATTATTTTCTATGCATTTACACCATATTGTAGGTAAATAATCAGTATCCAAATATGGTGAATGTGAGATTTGGATGCACGATAATACCATAGTTAATTTATTGTGCGCTTTGCCCAAGAATTGAAGCACCTAATAGTTTGAGATACAACTGACAATGCTACTTAAATGGATAAAGCATGTAAATTAAGAAGAAGTACATAATAGTTTTCTTCGTATATTTTAGTATATATTATACATTGCAAATAAAAATGGCAATATACGGAATATTTAGTTATATTAAAAAAAATAAGTATACTATATTATTTTTAAAAAATTTTCCAAATAATACTATTAAACCATTAATATTTATCAGTTTTGTAAGCACTAATTCTACGCAATTTTGAGCTTTGTTTAACCCTTTGCACTCCGAGCAATTTTAATTCCAAAATCGAGACAATTCTTTTACATAGAATAATTACATTGTACATGGTTCATTTCCTTTCTTGCATATCAAATTCGTTATTGTTATTTATCCGTACAACAATTTAATTTTTAACGATGTATTAAATGCAAATATGGTCGTATAATAATTATTTAGAATAATAATATGACTACTTTTAATATCGCCTCAGAAGAGCCATTGAAGTGCTAATTATCTAGAGATAATTGAACATGTCTATTGTTTCACCTTTTTCATGTTATATTTAAAAACATTTAATTTTTAATAATACTTTTGATTTAAAATTCTAGGGCAATAAAAATATAGAGTGTTGAATATATTCTAACAGTAATAATGAAATAATATTTACAGTATACAAGCATTTCTTATGAAGCATTATTTCATAAATTACATATCACGATTTTCCTAAACCAGAAATGAAGGAAAATCTGTTTTATCCACATTGTTTATTTACATATTTCGTCGATAATACTATATTTGACTATTAGTATCATTTTTTCAAAAATTGTTTAAGTGAAATATATATTTTATAAATAATTGAATTTGTTTTCGAACATAGTATTATACGACTATATACTATATTTTAAGAAAATGCATATCTTAAATTAAACAAAACTTGATGTTCATGTATCTTTAGTAAATAATGTACCATTTTTTATTTCTATGTCAACTTATTTTTGGAGTCTTCAGTAGTTACAAAATCATATGATTTTACACATTCACATGGAATAGACTATGCAGTGTATACCATTACATGTATAGTTCACAAGAGAAATGCTTGTACAGCTGTTATGACAGACATGCTGCAGCCCTTGAAATGTGTAATAATGTTGAACAACTATAGATCTTAGAAGATCTACAGAAATCGTTACAACTCAAATGCGGATTTTATATATAAAATAAAATTATTTTGCATCAATCCTAAGAAGCAGGAGTTAAATAAAAATATTGTTCTTCTTACAATAGATTCGATAAATTAAGTAATATTCAATTAATTTTTTATCTTTACTACTGTGTATTTCACTTACGTAGATTTACGTAGATTTATTTGGTAATTTAAATAAGCTAAAAATGATATAACGTTGTCCTTACATTGTTTATGAATTTATTATATTGTATTTATAATTTTATAATTTACTGTATTATAGTATAGCTATAATTCTTGATTTGATTAAACATTAAAAAACATGTTATTCATAGTTATGCAGTTTACATTTATACCATTTACTTGAAGAGTGTCACGTTTACTGTAAAATTCCCTTTTCAATTTCATATTTTGAAAAAAGAATTATTTAAACCACACAATACTAAGCGATACCAATCTCCCAGCATCCCTAACGATTATTTCGTATTTTCAATGATTTACTTGACATTGCATTGTTTGCAAATGAATGAAATATCCCACATTCACATACGTATATTATCAATTAAGCTTTCATATGCTACCACAGATCCGACCATTTTTTGTAGTTATTATTTAAAAATTGGGCGAATGCTGTTCATAGTTTTAATTCGACGGGATTCTGATGAACAATTACTATTGTCAAAAAGGATTATAAAAATATTAAAAATTTATTTTCAAAAATGTATATACGCAAGGCTTAAATTTCATTGAAAATTTATATTGTAGAGCATAAAAATTCATAAACCAAATAGATATTAATAATCGTCACCATACACTTAAGGAAACATTCATGTCGATAAATATAAAAAATTAGTACATTAGATGTCCAGAGGCTGAACTGAAGTAATAAAAGATAATGGTATGATCTGCTGGATGAAATGTTACAGTTAAATTAAAATTTTAAACATTTTCAATTAAAAATTCTTTTGTTCTGTTGTTAAATCTTTGTGCATAGAAATATAATACAATTTTACTTTCCTTCCTTCATATAGTATATCTAATACGCTTGAAAACATAATGTAAAACGTTATTATTAATATGTAAACAAATGATTAATCTGCTGCTACAAAAATTTAAATACTCCATGTTTTTCATTTAAAAGGAATGATTACTGTTCCTTTTCATTTTCGTCTCAAACTATTGTTCTCAACTGTATTTTCTACCTTGCACAGAACATATTCAATCAAAATCGTAAGTATAACTATTAATCGAATTAATTGAGGGTATATTAAATATGAATAATAGTATAGAGTATATATTAGATAACTATTAATAGAAATTAATACAACAACGCCCAAGAAATTTCGAAAAATGTAGCTATAAGAAAGAAATCTCTTTTACTAAAAAACATAGCAGATATTCTAGGCAAAAATTTTAAATGGTTCACCCTACATACGACAAGTTTTATCCTTGTATTTTGTTTTGTCGTTAAGTTAAATACATTACTAATTGAAAATCTGATTAATAATGATAGACATTTGATCTGTTGGATCGAATGATTTTTGGCAGGGGTGCTAGTATGATTTATCACTTACCACACGCTAACTAAGAACGTAACTGAACCCGTATGCAAACAAATGGAATGAAAGGTACTAATTCCTGTAATTATAAGACGATACGCAGATAAGGGTCTCGGAAAGAAATTGTCACGCCCTTCTGCCTCCTAAACGTTCCTCGAGGACAATGAATTCAATTGTCTCGAGAATGTTTCCGTCTTAAACGAGCCGTAGATTTACTCCACTTGTCCGCCCACTCGCTTCACCTCTCTTCTTCCGTCTTCTGTGTCTTCAAGCTGACAGTGATAAACCGGGTGTGTCTCTTCTCCGAATGCCGTTTAAGTAAATATGTACCCAAATACGGCAACATTTCTTCTCCACAGAAACGGAGGAGAATCTCCATATGCGTTCCGAAGTATTGTACCGGTGCAAGTAATGTAGACATTTTCGTAATTATGTTTTGACTCGCGAGACTTATAGTCGCGAAACAAACTGTTATCTTCCGATCAAGTAAGGGATTTATAGAGCAATACCAGGTCTGTAAATATAAAACCGAAATTTGCCCATACGTGGCGCTAGCTGGCAATGTAATTACCGTCAAACTGCTTCGTTGACGCGATTTTCTTGTGTCGACATCTCATAATAATTTTCAACTCACAACCATACAAGTTTCATACAGAAGTCGAATTTTGTGTTGACTTTGAAATACGTTATCAAGGTCATTATTCTGAACAATTTTAACTAGTAATATCAATAAATATCGGAGAATGTTTACAAAGAATGAGACATGCGATGAAAGAAACTCTAACAGATGTATTAGGTAAATCGGAAAGTTCCGTCCGTTTTTTTTACAAAAAGTATAGCTTTATTCATGAAAGAAAATGAAAAAGTACGTTAATCAAAATATTGTCCATCGTTAGCGACGACTTTTTCCCATCTTTCGGGCAGCAAGCGAATTCCGCGTCGAAAGAATGATTCATCTTTGGAGGTTATCCAGGCGGAGATCCATTTTTCGAGATCTTCGTACGAATTAAATCGTTCTTCAGCAAGTGCGTGTGCCATTGACCGAAACAAGTGGTAGTCAGATGGGGCACAGTCTAGTGAATAAGCCGCATGTGGTAGCACTTCCCAGCGAAGTGCTTCTATCGTTTCCTTGGCAATTTTTGAGACGTGAGGCCGAGCATTGTCATGCAGCAAAATCACCTTACGCTGTCTCGTTTCATATTGTGGTCGTTTTTCGTGCAATGCTCGACTCAAACGGATAATTTGTTGTCGGTAGAGATCTCCTGTGACTGTTTGACCAGTTTTTAGCAGTTCATAGTATACCACACCTTCCTGATCCCACCAAATGTAGAGTAAAGCCTTTTTTTCGTGGATATTCCGCTTTGGCGTCGATGTTGAGGGTTAGCCAGGATCACAAATGGTTTTTCGACGTTTAGGATTGTCAAAATAAATCCATTTTTCATCCCCAGTGATGAGACGACGGAGAAACCCCTTTCTTTGTTGCCTAGCAAGCAAAATTTCGCAGATGGTTTTCCGCCTTTCAATGTCTCTTGGCTTGAGTTCATATGGGTCCCACTTTCCTTCCTTGTAGACCTTCCCTAAGACTTTTAAACGGTCGGAAATGACAGATTGAGCACAATTTAACGCTTCTGCAATTTGTTTTTGCGTTTGACATGGATGTTCATCCACCAACGTCTGCAATTCTTCGTCTTCGAATACTCGTGGCCGTCCAGAACGCTCTTTGTCCTCCAAAGAAAAATCACCATTTTTAAAACGTCGAAACCACTCTCTACATGTTTTATCGGAAACAGCATTATCGCCATAAACGTCTACAATCATTCGATGAGCTTCAGCTGCCGTTTTCTTCCAATTGAAACAAAAGACTAACACTTCGCGCAAATGACGCTTATTCGGCTCAAATTCCGACATCTTCAATGTAGAAAAAAACGAAGTTATTGACGCAAGCGTAAATTGTTGTGTACTGAGTTTTATTAACAGATGTTCAAACTAAAAAGTTAGCCTTACTTTAGAGGTTATAGTTACCCACAGTTCGAGCTACTTCGAACTCGACGCTAGATGGACAGAACTTTCCGATTGACCTAATATACTAGGTCTGCAAATATGAAACCGGAATTTGCCAATACACGGCACTAGCTGTCAAGGTAGTCACTGTCAAACCGCACCATTCACGCTATTTTCTTGTGTTGATATTTAATAAAAATTTTCAACTCACAACCATATAAGTTTCGGAAACTACGATTTGCGGTCACCATTGATTTTCTGTTACCATTTGAAAAAAAACGCTGCGTAATCACATCCAATGCTTGTCGAAGCTTACGGTCAGCATGCTCTTGGTAGATCACAGTTCTTTGAGTGGTTTAAAAATTCAAAAGTCGCGATTTTCACGTGAGAAACGAAGAAATTATCAGAGAGATGGGAAAAATGTTTAGCTACCGATGAGCAATACTTCGAATAAAATATCTTGTATCATTTTTACACAATAAACGTATATTTTGTATACAAAAATTCCGATTTTATATTGACATATCTGGTAGGTTATACTCATTTCGATTACTCGAAGTAACGTCAATTACTGTTAGACTGTGGATTATCCTACAGAATAAAAATTGTTTTTTTTGTCAATTATGAGAGATCAATGTTCAGAGAAAATATATTTTCTCTTTTAACACGTTCCATGTCAAGCTATTTTTGCTCGACTTTTCATTCAAGCCATTAGATGTCATTCAAACCAACATTAGTAAAAACAACTTTTACATCACTATGCATTTAAGACGATAAATATTGAAGTGCTGCATTTGCAAGTATATTAATCAACTTTATATGCACGAAAGAAAATGAAGCATGTACAGTGGAACTAATCTATGTTAAAAAATGCCTCGGTTTTGTAATTAAAATTGCTTGGAGTGGTAAGGGTTAATGAGTATTCGAATGTGTGTATACCACAATCTAAAATCTTGTATTTTGTTGAATAGATTACATTCTATGCGAAAGTGGAGTTCGAAGATCTATTGCGAGTTCCAAAATGTTTTTTTCGAACGGACAAGTCTCCCTAAATCGTGTTCAAGCTAACTGACATCGTGGCTTTACGCGTCTTGTTTAGCTTTCTCTTTCGCATTTCCTCCGTTTGCCTTGCGAATGGGATAGTAAACCCAAATGCGATTTGTTCCAATACTCTGCAAATACGCAAGCAAACACGCTTCCCGCCCGATGTGTAGAATGTTTACAGAACGGGAGTAACCCGACGATACCCAAATAATTGCGCTTTTGTCAATCGCTCAGCCAGCTTTCGATTCACAGCTCGACTTTCAGATGATTCCCTTCGAGACGTGCGTTCCAAATACATCAGTTTCATTTGTCGCGATTACTGTCCATTGAAAAATTCAACTTGAACCAAATATGCTGTGCAAGCTTTATGATACCGAAGATGAATCCATTTAACAAGTTCACCATGAATCATACGAATACGACTGTCAAAATATTGTCACGTGGTGAATATATTAAAATAAGAGACCAGATCTAATACTGTCAGCTTGTTGAACATGAAATGTACGATTCGTAAAAGCAACGTTGAGCAATCGTAATGTTTCAATTTAAGCATCGCAGTAATCGTCGTATTATGTCAAAAAATGGCGAAATTAAGACGAAGAATCACAATTGTTCATGAATTTCGTGTATAAAATACTTTTCATAAAATCATTGAACATTAATACATTGGTGACCGGTGACTAGTTAACTCATCCTTTCATGGCCAAACGTTGTTGACCGATGACGAGTTAACTCGTCGTTGCACTTGCATTATCCCTTTCAATTTATAAAATCCAGAGCGATATAGAATATTGCAAAAGCTTTGCGCAATATTTTAAAAGTTATATAAAAAATATGTCCAAAGTTTAATTTCATTTCATTCAGTATAAATAAAATTTATTGGAGTTTATTTAGAATGTTTTACTTTACTTGCATATTCAATTACAAAATAATAGTCGGTGACATGGCATAGCTTCTGTGTAAAATTTCCGGTCAGCAAAGTGTTAATGTGACGTAGAAATACGATTACATTTTGTTTAACACTAGATTTACGGACTGAGCCAATTTGACTTATTAAAAATTTGATTACTACATATATATAAAACTTAAATATTATTTTTTTTTTAAATATGTTGGTTTTAATTACGTAATGAAATATATGTAAATGTTGATTCCTCTCCCCTGCAGACCCCTCCATTCCATATTACTGAATATGGTATACCTATTTTTACGGTTGTGAGCCAATTTGACTCATAAAATGATTTCACAGTTAATCGCATAACACAAGTAAATATTTTAAGTTTATGACCTACCACTCATGTAAATATTTCAAGAAACGATTTTATTTTCCAATTGGCTGAAGAACTACGAAGTAAATATAGAGAAAATGTCGAGAAATTTATATTGTTGATGCACGGAAGAATTCTCAAATTCAAGAATCATGTAATAGAAATAGATGTAAGAACCTTTGTGCTAAATGTAATCGAAGTGTTTACAGAAAATGTATTTCAAAAACAGAGTTTATATGTAAAAAACCGTTTTCAATGAATTTTTTAATAATAAATCTTTCATTTAAATTGATTTGGAACCATTTTCTTTGCAAAAAACTTTAATTTTCTTGTATGAGTCAAAATGGTTCACTTCAGTAAATATAGGTATATAATCAACATCCGTAAATCTAGTGTTAAAATGTATTGTACAATAAAATGTTATTGTTACGAAAGAAGTTGTTTATGAATGTTCCATTTAAAATAGACGATTAATTTTCTAGCAACATAAGCAATGTAAATAGTAAATAATGTAATCGCAGTATTCTAGTAAATAATAGCAATAATAGTAATATAATATAGTAAATTCGCGTTAAACGTCACCACCTTGAACCCGAAACGCTGTACTTATCGTGAACTGTTGCGAATCGAATTCGTGGCCCCTCAAAGAGTATATCTCGCAGTAGCGATGATAATACAATGGTAATTATTTATACACAACGTTCTGAACCTGAGGTGCGGTGGCATTCGTCGTGATCTTCGGAACAGGTACATCCAATATAAAAACGACTACTGCCCACGAACACCATAATGAATATCAAACCTTCCCTGACTTTTGATTTCCATTTAACGGTTGTTGTGTTGTTGAGCAGACGCCACTTGAAAAATTATAAATTAGTCTGGAAGTTTGAAGAGGAGTTAAGAAGAAGTTTTGCTGACCGGAACTAACGAGAACATCAATGTATCGATCGAAGTTTTTTAAGGGAGAAAGTACGTTTAGGAGTATCGCTTGGTAAGTGATCATTAAAGTTATTCAAATTCTAGTGGATACCTGAGCAATTTTCTGCATACCCGAAGATTTTAGTTTTCTTACTTTGCGTAAGGACGTAATGAACAAGACAAGATAAAAAGAAATTTTTTTTATTCATGTGCTTTTCCTCGTTGCAAAATTACACAACAGACGAATCGCCCACATACAATACATACATGAAATTGGTTGTTTAGACAAATCAATAATTAACAAAGAATTGTAGAAAAAATGGCAGGTTATAACTACCAAAATTATAAGTTATTATACATGAACGATTAAAAAAAATTATATCTTTGCTTACATCTAATAATTGTTTTTGATATTTACCATTTTACTTACAGTATCTAGGTGCATTTTGTTTACAACTTTCTTTCCTTAACACTAAAACTACCGAACAATAAATCCAACGACATACATGCTTTGTAATAATAATGGTACAGCATCTATTAAAACTTCATGGAATTCTTATCGTAACATATACGTTATTAAAGAAGTACATGTGAAAATTTCGGATGAAAACATTTTTATAATTTCAATAATTGCGAAAGAAATAACTAGGGACCAGTTAAAATGATTGGTTTGGTAGTTCTAGTATTAACAATTCGTTCATAACTTTTTTACTGACTTTATAAGAATAATTTAATAGTTTTTTAATTCTAAGCGAATCGTAGAATTGTATCGTTGCAATTGTCGTTTTATTGACAACATTATAGAAAGTCCGACGATCATTCCTCTAGATCCATTCGAATAGTTTCCTGCGGACATGCGAAGAACAAACATTCAACAAGTTCCTTTTCCAGATGGCAATAACACTTAAGAACTTTTTCGTAGCGTTCGAGTGAAGAATAACTTTTGCTTCTGTTACTAGAAAAATAGAATTTAGTCACTTAACTTTCTACAAACGTTTCTGTACTGTCGGGGTTAATGCGTTAAGTATTCATAACACAGACCGTGTACAATTTGACATAAGTAATTGAACACAGTTTGTTTATGTTATCTCATCATTTACAATTAATTAACAAGCAGAAAATTCGAACAAACGTAAACACCTGGATATATGAATCTCTTATTTTAGAAATACTCGAGATTAAAAATTGGAAGACACTATTGATACGTTTATATTTACTACTGATATCTTATACAATAATTAGACTGCTGATTACTATACGTAATAAAAATTGTCTACATTAACTACTGCAAGCAGGAGCGAAATCAAAATTTATTTTGCATTTAACAATCTTAGAAAGATAGCATAATGTATTGACATTTAAAAATTTATTTAATACCTCTACTGTTGTAAATTTCACCTACTTGTTACTATCATAAGCACATAAAATTCGTTTAATTATTGAGAAATCAGTGGAGAATTATTAAAAGAAATTACGAATAGGACTCAACCAATACAATGTCGTTTTTATTTTCGTTTATGCTACTTTTACTAGTTTTACTTATACCAAAATTCTCACTTTATTGCATGCAACTATTGAAAATAAAGTAAATAGTAGTGAATATGTTAATACCTAACATTACCATTTCCTATTTTTCTAGTTAAAATTGCATTGGATAACAACTTTGCTCTAGTCAAGAGCCTGGAACGGAGTCCCTCTAAATAAATGTACTCCAATACACGTTAGAGCAAACGAGTGCTCTTCAAAAGAAATTGTATGAGGTCCACCTAAAAGTTTTATCCATTTCTCAAGTACCTGCATTTATCATTACTAGCTATGTTCACAAAAGCCAATAAATGTCTAACATCGTACGTTTTAGTTTTATGAAATTCAACACTGTTCAAGATGAAAAGTTAAAGTTGCAAAAGAAGAGTTTCTCTGTTTGTAATAAGATATGATAACGTATGTTACATTTTTTAATAATCTCTATTTAGGCCTTAATCGAAGACTAAAAGACAACATTTCAGTTTTCTAGAAGATAAAAAACTCGTTAGAATATTTTTTACGAATAATAATAATGTTATAAATGTTCAACATCTATTGTAGTATAGATATACAAGGCAAATAGGTGTGCTTAAGAGTGTTGATATTGATACTGTGTTAATATATCGAGTTAAAATAGCAG
>CM052098.1:20331118-20348702 GCA_028453745.1 Agapostemon virescens
GAAATAAACTTGCATTTACAGAAGGTGTTCAAAGTGGTTGCCTTTGGCATCAATGCAATGCCGTAATCTTCTTATCACGGATTGAGTAGTATTTCTTATCACCTCGGCACTTATCGAGTCACATTCAACATTAAATCGTGAGATTGGACGTACCGAAGCTACATCGTGGCCGGCTCGTTCGTCAGACTTGACGCCTCTGGATTTTGGCTTCTGGGGATTCTTGGAAAACATTGTTTATAAAAATATTCCAAATACGCCTGAAAATATGCGAGAGAGAATTGTTACAGTATGTGGTTCGGTAAGTGTCGAAGTGATAAGAAATACTACTCAACACTACAAATCAATACCAATGGCAATCACTTTGAACACCTTCTGTAAATGCAAGTTTATTTCACCTTTTTTGTCATAAATGGCCTTTGCCGATTTTCAAAGACCTTAAAGCTGCACCTCGTTGGATTCGTCTTAAAAACTGCTATCAGAAAACACGTAACAAAACATAGCATTCTTCTTCGCATCTCTATAGCCACTCCACCTAGGAAAAAAGATTAACGCCATATTACAGCCCCTGTTGTCCCATGCATTTTTTGTTTGACAAACATTTCTGCTACTATCATACTTTCGGAATTTTCGTAGGTGGCAATATTAGACCAGGTTGGTCACTTTCAAGGTCACCGAACCGCACGAGCCGTTTCCGTTAGGGTTCTCGAGTTAAATGAGACAAATACTCGGACTTCTAAAAAAGAAGAAACTGTATTAATCTTTCCGGTCCGACGACTGTGCCACCCCTAGCAGAATAAATCTCATCTCGAACAGTACGCAGTGAAAGGAGTGAAGATTTGACACTCCCTTTAATCCCATTCCATGTGCAATCACGGCAGCGAGCAGGGTCAGGGATCCACGGGGATCTCCTTAAACAGACAAAAAGAAAACAGCAAACAAGCAGGAGTCTCGCATCGAGCCGCAATAAGCGTTCCCGCTCCGGCAGGCCGCTGAAAAATTTTCAAGTGGGCGTCTGCTGGCAGACAAGAAATGGCGGCAGGTAGGTATGATTCCGGGAGATTTATTCCGTGGCTGAAGTCGGCCATTTCTCCGTGCCGTGTCGTTGCGCCGGTATTAAACATTCCAAGCATTGCGATACCTTCCACCCTTCTTCACCCCTCTCCGGTTTTCCCCTGCACGCCGACCCCGGCATCGTTCGTGCACACCTATAGGAGGTTTGGACCGGAACCAGAGACAGCCGCGCGATCAGCCACACACGCGCGAGCTGCCTCTTCGAGAAAGAGGATCGGCAAAGGGTGGGGTGAAAGCAAAGAGGATCGGGAAATATGCGACTTCGACGAATACAGCGAAATCTTCCGAACCTGCTCCGTTTATCGGGGAAAACTCTATTCCGGAAGCTGGAAATGCTTCGTCGATGCACCGTGGAAACCAGACCCTAGGAACGGGTCTAAGATTTTTGTTACTGTCGTTTATTGTTAGCTCGGCTAGGCCAGTTGATGGTTTAGGTTCATTCATTGATTGTATAGCTTGCAATTTGGTTCTTCGTTAATTCATAATTATTGGGTTGGCACCTACAGTCGGTGTGGAAAGTATTCGCACAGCGACCAATTTCAAATAAAACTGTGTGCGTAAACTTCAGTTATAAATTTTAAGCAAAGAAAATGATTAATAAATATTCTTGGGTATTTGTAGAAAAGATTTCGTGAAAACTAAATTTTATTTTCTTCAAGATTAACAAAAATACACATACAGCATAGATAAACGTGAGAAACAGACGCACAGAAAGTATTCATACGCCTCTCATTTCTTGCGCTTACTTGAGATATAAACATAATATGAACTTCTGAATGTGACGAATAACAACAAAGATTATTAGTTTGTACAGGGTACTAATAGAAGCAAGTTTGAAACTTGTAATATACTACAACATCGGTCGTAAAATGTGCGAAACGACGGAAGAAGATCGAAAAATTATTATTCGATTACACAATCAACGTAAATCGCTTAGTGAAATTTCAACCATAGTGAATAGAGCAAGGTCTACTATTTAAAGTATAATTGATATATTCGGAAAGCAAAAAACTGTTTCAAATAAAAGAAGAAGTGGCCGTCCGCGTCAGATAAACGAGTATGATCGACGACTAATTATTCGTAAAATGAAACAGAATCTATGTATAACTGCCGAACAAATTGCAACAGAACTTAAATACAACAACGACATAAGTGTGTCAGCTAGTACCGTGCGTGAATATTTAAGAAGTAGCGAATATCATGGCCGAGTAGCACGAAAAAAGTATTTTGTAAACGAAGCCAACCGGAAGAAAAGATTAGAATTCGCTAAGCAACATATTAATACATCAATCGAATATTGGAATAAAGTAATTTTTACTGACGAAAGCAAATTCGACATATTTGGCTCTAAAAATAAATTTACAGTGTGGAGGAAGAAAAGTACACAATTCAGAAAAGAAAATTTGCAACCGACGGCAAAACACGGTGATGGATCTGTATTAGTTTGGGGTTGTATAAGTGCAAATGCAGTGGGGTCTCTACATTTTATTGACCGTATTATGAACCATACAGTTTATATTGAAATTTTGAAAAAACATCTCCATGCTAGTGCAAATAAAATGGGTCTTAAAGACAATTTTATATTCACCCACGACAATGATCCAAAGCACTCTGCACATAATACAAGGCAATGGGTATTATACAACGCATTAAAATACTTGCAAACGCCGCCTCAATCGCCAGATATCAATCCCATTAAACATTTATGGGATTATCTTAAACAAAAAATACGTAATCATAATATTTCATCGAAAGAAAGTTTAAAAATCGCTTTATTAGAAGAGTGATACAAAATAACACCAGCTGTAACATCTAACTTAGTAAATTCCATGCCAAGAAGACTCGAAGCTATTATAAAATCCAAAGGCAATCCTACAAATTATTAAAATATAAAAAATATATTGTATTTTTATAGTTTATTTTTCATTATTCATAACTGTACGAATACTTTCTGTGCGTCTATCTCTTACGTTTATCTATGCTGGATGTACATTTTTGTTAATCTTGAAGAAAATAAAATTTAGTTTTCATGAAATCTTTTCTACAAATACCCAAGAATATTTATTAATCATTTTCTTGTCTTAAAATTTATAACTGTAGTTTACGCACACAGTTTTATTTGAAATTGGTCGCTGTACGAATACTTTCCACACCGACTGTAAGTGATTGCGGATTTTATCGACAGATGGATTTTACACTTTCTTTTGTTTCGTTAACGTGTTCAAAGTATCTAACCTATATTTTTTCTGATTGTTTGGACTTCTAAATTTCATTTAGTAAAAAAATTATGTCGATTGGATCTTTAGTTTTGTTTTTATGTCAAATTAAATATGGACGAGCAAGACGTGCACCTCAGACATATTTGATTGTATTATTTCCGAAAAGGCAAGAACGCAGCGCAAGCACACAAGAAGTTATCTGTCGTAAATGGGAATGAAGCCTTGAAAGAAAGACAGTGTCAAAATTGATTTGCCAGATTTCGTTCTGGTGATTTTTCATTGAAGAATACTTAACGATCTGGCCGACCAATTGAAAACGGTGAGACCCATATCAAGGCCATTATCGATTCAGATCGTCATAGCACAACACGTGGCATTGTAGAGAATCTCAATGTATCGCATACATGTATTGAAAAAATATTAAAACAGCTTGGCTATGTCAAGAAACTCGATCTATGAATCCTTCACCAGCTTAAGGAAATTCATTTGGCGCAACGCATTAGCATCTGCGATTCGCATTTGGAACGCAACGATATTGATCTATTTCTGAAAAGACTAATTAGTGACGAAGAATAGTGGATAGTTTGTATCAACATTAATCGGAAGAGATCGTGGGTGATGCAAGATGAATCAGCCCAGACGACATCAAAACCAGAGATTCACCGAAAAAAGATTATGCTGTCAGTCTGATGGGATTATAAAGGAATTCTGCGCTTTGAACTTTTACCAAAAAACCAATCAATTCAACCGATCAACCGATCAGTTCAAATGTGTATGATAAACAACTCGCCAAACTGAGCAATGCAATTCAAGCAAAGCCGCCAGAAGTGACAAATCGTAATGGTGTTGTTTTCCACTATGATAATGCAAAGTCCCACACATCTTCGATCACTCGCCAAAAATTATTGGATCTGGGTTGAGATGTGTTGTCACATCCGCCATATCAGACTACTTCAGACTACTATTTATTTCGTTCCATACAATACTCCTTAACTGGTAAAATTTTTAATGACGCTAGTGATGTCAAATCACACTTGATTCAGTTTTTTCATAGCAAAGATCAGAAATTTTATAAACGTGAAGTTATAACACTACCTGAACGATGGCAGAGGTCATCGACAAAAACGTACAGTACCTAATTGAATAAAGTTATATTTTTAAGCAAAAATTTTGAATTTCCATTCTTACTTAAAATCCGCAATCACTTAGTTGCCAACACAATAGTTTAGATTGTAGTTACATCAATTCACTGTTCAGTTTATAGATTAGTTTACAGTTAGTGTAGTTTCTAATATTGCTTGTAGTTAGAACAACTTATAATGTGGTTCTTCGTTTAGTTTATAGTTGCTGTACATTGCAGTTAGGCCAGTTCACTGTTTGGTTTATCGATTAGATTATATTTAGTGTAAATGATAGTATTAATTAGAATTAGTACTTGTCGCTGTCGCGAATGAGAATCCCTTCTGTTTAAAACGTATAAAGTACAGTATGCTATTAAGCGGGCAATTTCTTCTTTTGGACCAAAAAATCAATTTTTTCATACAATCTTGTAGTTTAACTTTATATGAATGTCGCTGCAAAATTTTAAGCTAAAATTCATAAGATTTCCATTGTTATAGATCTTTGAAACACGGGTATATGTAATTCTTGGCAAATGATCAAGCGGTCAAGCGTTTATCTTGAACAACTTTCTCACAGCTGATTGATATGATCAAAACAAAAAGTATTGCAGCGATAAACTTGAAATTTTAATTGTATGCTAATAAAGAATTCTCTTATCGTTTAATATACAGGCAAGGCGATAGGTTATATCCCTTATTTTTAATTATTAAAATTAGGAAAATTTGTTGAAAGGCATTGCACATTTTGATTTAAACAATTACAATTCCTCAAAAAATAATTTTTTTCAGATAATTGTAAATCAAACGATAATTACTATTGTAAAGAATAAAACCTCATCAGAATTTTTTATTTCAGATGAACCAGAAGGCAGACATCCTGTTAATGAAGCAATTGTGCGGTGTCCTAGTTCGCGGGCAATTCAAACTGCATTTTAAATGAACTGAATTAAAAAAATTCATATAATACATTGAAAGTATAATAAAAACATATGTTTAATATTAGCAATATACAACATAAAAATCTTACCGTGTACTTTGCCCAGACATAGTTCCACGTTCAAGGATCTATGTCATGATTTTTAATCAATTTGAAAATGATTAATAGTGGTTGAAGGAATGGTTTACACTGAAAGACCTCTATCCTATGAGGATGCAAAGCAAGTCGACAAAGTTTATTTATCTCGTTATTTCTTGCGAAGTTGAATGGCTCACGACAGTTTTCAGACCGTCTTTAAATGTAAATAACTTTTCAAAAATTGAACAAAATGACTTGACTTTTCTGTAGGAACTAGAAGCATCGATTTACTAATTAATATGCAAACATAATTTCGAAATAATTCTAATGAGTAGAAACTACATGAAAAAATAAAAAATACATATTTTAAAACATTTCTGTTTCATCTCTCACTGAAAATTTAGAATATATGTTTTGCAGACCTGCGTTAGTCATACACATACTGAAAATTTCATCAAAGTCGATTGACGCAGAATAAAACGACATGCGTAGAAAAATGCAGGAATTATGTGGAGTTTAACACTAGAACGGCCGAGCAGTAAACGGGATTTGGATACTCTGTTTTATAATAATGACAAGGCTGCATTTACTAAAATTTCGTACAACTTTTGCGTCAGTGTGTACGACGAAAAAGTTCATTAAAAAAGTTTTCGTGGAATCGTTCTTATAATTATGATGTGAAATAAGAAATCAGTAACAAATCATTTTGCCCCGTTCGGTAGTTCTAGTGTTAAGCAGAAGCTGATCATGAATCGTGAAAAATTGTGATTTTCACCATTCTCGATGGCGTGTATCTTGTGTATACGTCGATCGATTTCAATGAATTTTTCTGCATGAGTATAACAATCGTAGATCTACAAGATACGTCTTTAAAATTTTTAGGACGTGGCTCAAATAAAAAATATTGAAAATGTTCCTTTTTTATTTGGCATGTAATTCCTACCAATTGCAACATTTTCAAAACCCTTTTCTTGTATCATTTAGTAAATCGATGCATATAATTGCTCAAGAAGAGTCAAGACGTTTGGTCGAATCTGAAAAACGTTATTTAGATTTATGGTGTGTCAGCATAGTTTCGAGAGCGACTGTAGCGTTAAAATACTTGCTCTGCACGCGATAAATATAAATAACTAAAGTGATACATTCGACACGAAACATTTCTTGAGATAGTTGCCCATGACGTGACAAATGAACCAAACGTAAATAATAATAATTGGTTTTTAGAACCGTCGCGTGTTTTGCTGCCTGTTGCTATGTGTTCCGAATACATACCGCAGAGAAAAGTAACGATATTATGTTATCGCGAGTGCACAGGGCTAAATATACTGACGCGAGACTATTGTTACGAAGAAAAAGCTTCATTTTCCAAGAAAATTGTAACCCGGAGCCACAAGTGGTTACAATAGTGAGCGAATAAAAATGGAAGAGAACAAAGCGTCGTTATATTTTCGTGGTGGGATATTAACCGTGTTCTTCTCTCCTCTTTCTTCTTCCCAAAGCGATATATCTAATTGCCAGCAATTAAGCAAATATGGTAAAAAATTAATGAATACCAGTTCCAGCACCAGCAGTTAATGGAAACAGTCGAATGTAAATAATTTTCATCCCAACGTTTTATTGTTGAAATGAAAAATTGTAAAATATATTTTACAAACGTTATTTTCCCAATGGATAAACACGCGGCTGGTAGGTATTGTAATTCTGTACATTACAAGAAATCGCAGTGACATGATTTATGATGCTATTAGTGTATTTCGATCGTAAAGTCGGTGCGCCGAGGAGAAACCGACCCGCTTCCATTTTCTTTTCTCGAGTATCCTTGATGTAAGGATCACTAGCGTAGCTTGGAAATTTTTCAAAACAGCCCGAGTGATTACCTCCTGGTTTCTTCGGAAAGGGGACATAAATTCGACCGGGTGGTATCATTGTTACTTTAGTTTCCTTCGGGGGTGTATACAAGGGACTCGTAGACAGGTCCTCGTAAGGATTTGGAGGGAAAAAATCGAGTGGCGCGCTGGCACACAAGAATCGACCAACAGGTTTTCCTACATAAAAACAGAAACATTACGTTAGACATGACAGCAAAATAAAATGTAAATTTCACATAACATTCTATTTTTTTCAATTATTTTATAAATAGCAGAAATAAAAAGACTTTTTCCTTAGTGTAACGTCCCGTTCCTCGCGGTCGCGTATTCGAACGGAGTTCTTGTTAGCGCGATTGCGTTTGTAAGATGCGAAACGATTGGCGATTCTCGATATCTGAATATGCAACGAGCGATTCACAACTCTTCTTCGAGCTTCATCAATGCCGTTGGCCAATTGGACGGCTAGTTCAGTGTTTTTCGGCGGACCGTGTTACAGGGTACGAAAAATTATACAGATCTCGCGATGATAGATCTTTACTAGAACATAAGATGCACTCTGAGACGATGGTGTATTTCACAGGATTCTAAATTCGTCTCGAACGTTAGTAGAATTTATTTGTCTTACGACCTGAACGATGGTCAAAGATTCCAGTTTTGATCGACTCGCACGATAGTTGATCAAGTCAAATCGATTCGATGTGGTTGAGTCGGTAGTTAAATTGATTCTCCTCGAGTCGACAGTCAAAACGATTATAATCATTTTTTCCGAAGTCCGTTTTCTCTTCCCTTCGTGTCGTCCGTTAGACAAATTGAGAGTGTGGTCGAAGCGATGCACACAGCACCTCATTCGTTAATTTTCACCTGAAGGGAGAGGATCTTCCTCGAACCTTTCTCCACGGTGGAGGAGGAAGCGTCTCCTTAAGGTTGCCGATGTTAATTAATTTTTTAAAGACAGGACGGCCCTTCGGATTAGAATGACGGTGTTCGAAAATCCGCGAACAATGGCGCGGATGGTTTTATGGTCTAATTACCCTGTTCGTCGGTGGAGATCGTCGACGGCTGCGTCGAAGGGTCACCTTTCGACTTTTTTTTTTTATTATTTAGTGTGCAGGGAGGTAAAATGTTTTATGCACTGCTACCCGGGACCGTTCCAATCCCAAGTAAGTGTGGGACTCCTCGGCGGGTGTGCCATGTCGAGTTTACCCACTAAAACTCCTCCCTGCACTAGTATCCATTTTGGGATACTGGGATATTCCGAATGTCGTCGGACTTTACGTCAAATATCCTGTCGCATCCATAAGAAATGTCACTGCGTTAATGTTAGTTCGTTACGTTATGTCGGAGACTCGGCTGTACGTAAGTAAGTGTGTGTGTGTGTGTGTGTGTGCGCGGGGAATTTGGTTGATTGTTGCTATTTCTGTGTAAAGTTGTGTTTCTGCTCGGTTTAGTAAGATTTGGGTAGAGGATAATGTAGGGATCTAATATTGGGTGTAGAGAACTGTATAGGATGGTTTGTTTCTACGTTGCACTTAGGAGTATATTTGAAAGAGGGAGAAAGGTGTCGTTGTTGGGTTTCGGATTGTTGTGGTACGTAGCTGTTCTATTTGAGTTTTCTAACATCTTGCTTCGTATCATTTCACTCTTTTCAATGTCAGTGTATTTCCCTTATGTTCCTATGGATTTTGTTTGTGTTTCTGTCTTTGCAGGTGATTTTCTGTTTGCTGTTTGATAATAATTATATCTTTACACAATGTTTGGAAATCATTCCAGGCGCAGTTGTTTGTGGTGATTATGCTGGCAATGTTTTGTATGGTAGCATTTATCTTATATTTTGTGCAGTAGTCATTCGTTTTTGTAATGAATTTTCTACATTCCAGGAGTGTATGTGTGGGGGAGTCTGTTTGCTGGCAGCCATACCAGCACAGATCCGTCTCCGCCTTACCAATTTTATTAAGATATTTGACGAAGATGCCATGGCCTGTAATTAATTGCACCGTATAATGCGTTATGTCTAGCCGATGGTTCGTATGCCACGCTTTTATGTCGTTTATCCATGTGACATACCGTGAGTAACGAAAGTATTCGAACGGAAAGGATTCGGACGGATGAAAAGTTTGACGTTGAAAAAACATAAGTCATATTACGAATTACAAAATACTTTTATTTCTGTAATAACACATAAGTATCATGATTATACATGTTAAATTTGAAGTGTCTCTGATAACGTAAACAATACTTATAAAATGTTTCTTGGTAACGGCATCTAAATGAACGCCACAAAAGTATTCGAACGACTAAATTAATAGTACATATTTTAAACAACTATAGTCTTTTAATATTTTGTCGGACCACCGTGAGCACTTATTATGGCTTGCAACCGTCGTTGCATGCTATCAACCAAATTTTCAGTAATATCTTTTTTTATATTGTTCCAAATGTCCAAAATTCTGGCCTTTAATGCTTCCTTGGAATTAATACTATGTTTACTAAGTTGTTTGCCAATTTCTGCCCATAAGTGTTCTATGGGGTTAATGTCCGGACTTTGTGGGGGTGTTTCTAAAACGTGGGGTACGTTGTATATGATCCATTCTTTAACAATACGTGCGGTATGTTTTGGATCATTGTCCTGCTGAAAATGAAAATTGTCTACTACCCCTAATTTTTCCGCACTTTGCTTCAAATTGTCTTTCAATATTTGCATATATTTATATTTATCTAATATTCCGTCGATAATGACGAGGTTTCCAACACCACTGGCCCCCATACATCCCCATACCATTATCGACCCACCCCCATGTTTCACGGTTGGTCGTAGATTTTTAAGATCCATCTCTCTATTTGCTTTTCTCCAAATTTTATGACATCCATCTGAGCCAAATATGTTAAATTTGCTCTCGTCCGAAAAAATTACGTGTTTCCAAAAGTCCTTATCCTTGTTGACATCATTTTTAGCGAAACTTAATCTCTTCTGTTTATTGACTTTGCTAATAAATGGTTTCTTTCGAGGAATACGACCATGAAAATCATTTTTACGGAGAATTCTTCGACAAAGCTCAGGATGAACTTGTTTTCTGAAGCTATCAGCAACTTGTATAGCAAGTTTTGGTGCAGAAATTGTTGGGTCCTTTTTTATTTCACGCACAATTATATTCTCTTCCCTCTTCGTTAATTTCCTAGGCCGGCCAGAACGGACTTCATCCTGAAGGATTCCAGTGGTTTTTAACTTTTTTACTATGTAATAAATGGTAGATTTACTTTTCCCTAACAATTGTGCTATTTCGCCATAGCTCTTACCTTCATTATGCCACTTAATTATCAATTTTCTATCAGTGATGCTTGTCTCCGATTTATTTCGGTACATTATTAATATGAATTTTACAATCTTATTAACACTTGCAGCACTGAACAAGGGAAGTGTGTAACACCAATTGAGAAAGCCAATCTTTACTGTTTGTCAAATTCAAGGATTGTTTTGTACTACAAGTTTCGTCGTTCGAATACTTTCGTGACATCTGTTTACTCGACGTTACCAAGAAATCTTTCATAAGTAATGTTTACGTTGTCGGACACACTTCAAATTTAACATGTATAGTTATGACACTTATATATTACTATAGGAACAAGAGTATTTTGTAATTCGCAATATCACTTACATTTTTTAAGCGTCAAACTTTTCATTTCAGAGCGTTCGAATACTTTCGTGATTCAATGTAGGTTTGTCTTTGTATAATTCGGTCCATCGGTCTTGTAGTCGGTTCAGGGCTTCTGTTCGTAGTTGTTTGTTGTATTCTTTTCTGTCCGCTTTAAATTGTTTAGCTTTTTCTTTAAATGATTCATTGTCGTCGTCGTTGTTGTCGCTGTCTTCGCTGGTTTCCTCGTGGTAGTCATAGTGTGTAGTTATTATGTGTCTTGGTTTCTTAGTTGTCGGTTCGTATGTGCTATGGTTTGTTGTTTGTGGTGCAGTCCGTGTGTGATATCTGTGTGTTTGTGTTAGTCTGGTTTGTTGTGTTCTACTTGTGTGGTAGTCCTCCTCCCATTTCGCAAGTCGTTATCTTGACTGTATTACGTCAATTATGTTCGGTGTGTTTGTAAGTACGTTGTTGTATATTAGTGGGACAGTTCGATATGTGCGAACTATCCTGCTAAGTATTAGTTTTTGAGCGTTTTCTAATTTAATTTTGTTGCTTCTGATGCCCGCTCCCGGATACCAAGTGCTGGTAGCGTAAAGAACAATAGATTCAAAGACATTGTAGTATAGTAGCCTGACTGTGCTACCAGGTCCACTGATGTTCGGCGTTAATCTGGCTAAACCGGAGACTGTTTGTGTAGCTTTGGTGACCACGTGTTCAATATGGGTGTAAAATCTGTCACCTTTCGACCTGGTACCGATTGCAGGGCAATATGGTCTTTTGGTGTGCAATTCGAATGACCTTTGTAATTATTTTCGAATTAACTCGTCGAAGACATTGTAAACAAATGCCTTCGAACAGGCTGTTCCTCGATTCGGACGAAACTCTTACAGTCATAGTTTGCTCGTAATCAAGATAAAGAAGTCGCCTGCTTCTATTCGAAGGGTGTTCAGTAGAGCTTTAAAAAATTTGAAATACGAGATTCCTGAAGCATTTCTGTGCACCATTTTTCTCTGCCAATTTCTAATTTGACGCTTCGTTTTCGAGTTACTAATGAAAACCGTGAGCCAATGTAATTAAATAAATTACATTTGCATAACTATTTAAAAATTGAACCAAACGTTTTCATATCTACAGATGTGGTATACAATATTTGGGCACGGCTAGCGCAAAGATCAGTCACGATTGTGCCTTCGTGGAGTGGCGCCATCGCAGGTAGTTGCCGAAGGTTGTCCTCGCCCCTGGTCTCAAGATGTTGCTCGCAGGGGAGGTTTCGGCGGTTTATAGAAGTAAAAATATGTAAACGTCTCGGCTACGGTTGTACCCGGTGTCTAAATTAATTCTAAATACAAACGTGCAATGTTTGTTGCTGAGGGACGGAACGTTTATATTTTAGATAAAAATAAGGACATTTATTTTAGTTAAGACGTAAAGATCGATTCCCATGTTCTTCTAGTACGTTCTTTTCTACACTATATACGAAACGGAAGTCGATATTTCCATTCAACATAAAAACAAAGTGAACAAGGGCCGTGGCAGAGTGATTTTTGTATTATCCGCCAGACTGCATGTTTTTCAAACCGGTAAACGCGATTACCCGAGTGCACATATTTTCATTTAGCTTTCAGCGTTACAGAATAACTGTTCCTAATTAACGCGTTTATCTCGTAACAGCCAACCCAATAAAACTAAATAGCTCGCTTAATTCCGCTTCTCTTTTTTGTTTCAAAAGACCCCTTCTTGCTCGTCTGAAATCCGTCTCGAGTGATGTTTTGAAAGCGCGCGCGTACACATTTAACGTTCGCGGGAGAAAAAATTGTCCAAGTGTAGCGAGCTTCTATTTTTCGGGCGTTTCTTACGACAAAAATGTAATTACTTATACCGGCTGGGCCCAACAAAATTCTACCGAAAAGGTAAGCGGAAACTTGGAAAGGGAGAGAGAGAGAGAGAGAGAGAGAGAGAGAGAGAAGAGAGAGAGAGAGAGAGAGAGAGAGAGAGAGAGAGAGAGAGAGAGAGAGAGAGACTCCAATCTTCTTCCGCTTTATATTACCTCTTTATATTTTATATTATATTACTTCTTTGCTCGGTAATATTGCTAGCCATGTTTACCGTTCCTGCAACATGGATAATGAACAAAAAGTGGGAAATAAAAAACCGGGGTGGTAAATGCAAAAATTAGAACCTAACTTGCGATGCAGTGTACACGTTTGCATTTTTCTTATTTGCGCCGCAAAGTGGAACGACACACACCTTTTTTCTTGGACATTGGCCAAACTGTGAAGTGTTGAAATTTCGCGCCACAGCTTCATTAAATCTTTAATAAGTACTACAATAAATAAGAATTCGCTGCACATGAAAACGTAAAGGAGTGATCATTACATTCTTTCGGGCAAGCTTTTATAATACGTTTCAGTAGCGTGCATTTATAACATTTTACTAACATGTATTGTGCAAATCGTTGATATGTACATGCAGCAGTTGTCTAAAAAATGTGCAGCTGTTCAGGCAATTGTTTATAACAAGTTCTAGTAACATGCATTTCTATCGTTATACTAATATGTATTTGGCAAATTGTTGTTATACGTTGTTGACGATAACGATGGTGATCCATCGTTGGCATATTGGGGCGCTAACTTCCAGACGAATGCTTACTTCTTTATAACTTTCTATCGAATTTTTGTTTTTATTTCGAACAAGTTTAAATATCTAGTTAATGTAAAAGTTGCACGCTAAATTGGACACTATAATTACTAGCTGAGAATATTTTCTGATTTTTAAAAATATTATAACATTAAAACAATCAAATTCGGAGAGGAACAAAATGCACATCTCAGGTCTGAATAATGTAGTGTATCCAGGTGAAACGACGTCGCCAACAATTGGATTTTATTAGAGCTGTAGTGAAACATGAAAAGAAGAAGAATCCACTTTACCGCTTTTGGGTTTTGTTTCGTGATCATACGGCTCATGGGAATGAGGTGGAAAACGGCTTAGGCAGATATCAGCGTATCCCGGCCCTCCTCGGGGATTAGGTTTGATCTTCGCATTCGGTAGTTCGGGATCGCGCTTTTTCTTCTCTTTCACTGCAGGACTGAAGCAACTGATTTTCTCGAAGCACCCATAATAATCGCCGGGAGTCGCGTGTTTTTGCGCAGGCGAGGGTGGTAATAGACGGCCTCCAATTTTCGCCTTTTCACGATCCAACTGCGGAACAGTCGTATCATGTTGATTCCCTTAGCTCGGTTATTGCAACTACTGTAAAAGTAGTTATTTTTCAGTTTGCAAAACGAAATAGCGACTCCCTCAAGCGACACGAGTATATTCTAATATACCCTGACATATTCTGGTATATTCAAGTGTATACCGCAGTATATCTTAGTATATTCTATTACATTTTAGTATATTCTGGTATATTCCACTAGATTTAAATATATTGTAGGATATTCTAGAAAATTTCAGTACATTCTAGTATATTCTAACCAAGTTTAGTGCATTCCGGCGAATGTTAGGACATTCCAGTACGTTCCAGTGAATTTTAACACATTTTAGTACATTATAATAAATTTTGAATATATTCTAATACATCCTAATTGATTTTAGTACATTCTAATATATTCGTGTGTCTTCTAATATATTTTAGTATATCCTGAAATATTCAAGTATATTCCATTACATTTTAATATGTAGGAAGATATTCTAATAAATTTTAGTATATATTCTAGTATATTATGTTACAGTTTAGTGTATACTAGTACATTGGAGTTCCTTTTACCATATTTTAATTAATTCTGGTATATTTTACTATACTCTAGTAAATTGTAGTATATTTTAGTATATTTGAGTACATCTGACTACATTCTATTTCCACCGGTGAAAAAATGCGTAAATATTATTTATACAAATACTTTTTCAGAAATAGAATCAATATAATTAATTATTTATTAATATTAGTCATTAATATACACGTACTTATTAGCAGTTAGTTGAATATACATTTAAAACAGATTGTGCTAAGCCATAAAAAATTCAATTCTATAATCACTAAATACTTTCGGATCATAGATTATTGAAATTTTACACTATCTCTTAGTCACGGAAAGTTGTTTAGAAATAGATATCCAATAATAATTCTGTACAAATATATTTCTGTAACATATAATTTACTACTCTTCTATTACGTTTATAAACACTAAACGGTTCAAAATATAGTCAATATCGTTAGTTGTTTCACGTATTCATAGAAATTGTTATTAGCACATATATATATATATATATAAATATAATTAAAAATTATAGAAATAAATATATATTAAATATATTTATACATTTTGTAAAAATGTTTGTAAAAACGGTTTGTAAAAAGCTCTACATCGTTTAAAATATATATGAAACTGTTCGTTGTTCTACTTGTTGTTATTGGAATTTTTATTACAAATGCATGCATGCATAGGCTTTTGTATGAATAATCTATGAAATAATTTATGTCCAGAAAAAAAGTAATTTTGTAATACTTATATATTTTACCAATACCAAATTATGCAAAATGAAATGGAACTAGTCTTACTTGTGAAAAATAATTTCATTCTGTTCATTTACTACTGTAAAAATATTCATTCGTCGATCAAACGGGAACGAATCTGGGTTTGATTCGAAGTTCGTCAGTTTACGAATTATATCGAGAAAAGTTCGATGTAAACGGGATAGGTGAGTTGACAGATATACCGATGCTAGAAGTTGGAGAAATCACATGACAGAAATTCCTCTAAATCGTGTCGGTCGATTACCCGTTCTTTCGCGTCGAATCGCCATGGTTCATTCAACGCCTCTCCGTCGAAAACTCGCACGAATTTCTCTTCGAATAAGGGTATGGGTGGGCCGGGGTGCAGTTGACGTCCCTTCTCAATGCCCTGCCGAAACTTTACAGGTGTTCCGACGTACGTGTCGAAGGGCGCCAGCGATGGATCGTGAAAAAACCCTGCGAGAAGGAGATTGTAACGAAGAAGTACAAGTACGAAGCAGGAAGTTTCAACGGTTGATGTACACTTTACCAACTCGATCGAGATCCCGTTTTCCGAATCGATTGCCGAGAGGCTCCGGCCCACGTCGACTCAGTTTCATGCTCGTCTGTTTGCCGAGAAGACCATTCGTTATTTCATTTCGTCGAATAACCTGCAATTTTCGCTTCTTCTTCGGTAACAGGAAATTGTACAGCAATTGTTTTTAGAACGCTGACCAAATTGATGACGCTGTCTCCTTTCTGCTAATAACAATGAAAAGAAGAACCTAAATTGTCGCAACAGGCTTCGAATTCAAATAAATCAACCTGAAGCGATCCATACGCAAGGAAATTTATTGTGCAAATCATTTGAAGATACACATCGCGACAAAATAGGATATAAGGAAATAAATAAAAACTGCATCCTGGTATGAATTCTTTTGGCCTTTTATGTTCAATATTATTGCATGGATTACACAGTAATCTTTCAGATAGTTCAACACTTTCTTTAACACTACGGAACCAAGAACTTCAATAATAAGTGAAAATAATGCGGTGTCCCAAAAATGTCCCGGTTCCTTTAAAGCGGCGATTGCAGGGGTTAGTATAAGAAATTTCTTTCTTTGTCAATTTGCGAATCGATACTTTGTTTACGAGTTATTGACGAAAAACCAAGACCAGTAAGAGTACTGCTACAGTGAACGTATCTTATTTCGCGCTCTGATTAGTCCTTCTTTGTCGTTAATAACTTGAATACAAAGCCGCGTATGACATTTCTGCTATTACCTCTTTTGAGAAACTCGAACATTTTTGGGACACTCCGTATGAATAATGTGTACTATCACCTTTATGCTGTACGATCTCCATCTATCAGTTTCAACACTCTGACATATTACGACGAGTCAGACTCGTGTTGAAGATTTCGAATGAAATTTAACGAATATAAATATTATGCCTTTTTTTTAGACGAAATCGAATGTTGTTCGTATGTAATAAACTCTTTGAGCATTGAAGTAGATGTAGTAAAAAAATATGAACTATCTTTTTCCTTTTGTAACATTTTTGGCGATGAATGTGTTAGAATAACTGCAGAGCCAAAGAAAATGGTATGGCAAGGGGTTAATATAAACACCTAATTGAGAGCTGCACAACTGCATTGTCTTAAACCATTGACATATTATGACGAGTCAGACTCGTGTTGAAGATTTTAAATGAAGTCTAATGGATATAAATATTATATCTTTCTTTTTAGAGGAAATCTAATGTTGTTCATTTGTAATAAATTTTTTTAGCATTGAAGTAGATGTAGCAGTATAAAAAATATAAATTTTCTTTTTTCTTCTGTAACATTTTTGGCGATGAATGTGTTAGAATAACTGTAGAGCCAAAATGGTATGGCAAGGGGTTAATATAAACACCTAATTGAGAGCTGCACAACTGCATTGTCTTAAACCATTGACATATTATGACG
Source organism: Agapostemon virescens (assembly GCA_028453745.1). Taxonomy (NCBI): domain Eukaryota; kingdom Metazoa; phylum Arthropoda; class Insecta; order Hymenoptera; family Halictidae; genus Agapostemon; species Agapostemon virescens. The sequence goes on from CM052098.1 coordinate 20,348,509, forward strand.
AGTCAGACTCGTGTTGAAGATTTTAAATGAAGTCTAATGGATATAAATATTATACCTTTCTTTTTAGAGGAAATCTAATGTTGTTCATTTGTAATAAATTTTTTTAGCATTGAAGTAGATGTAGCAGTATAAAAAATATAAATTTTTTTTTTTCTTCTGTAACATTTTTGGCGATGAAGACATTATAGTAACTG